>OX457110.1:9368997-9620548 GCA_949752805.1 Deilephila elpenor | reverse complement strand
ACACTAGCTTGATAACATTTCTTTTCGGCTTTATATGTACTAATTTGAATTACTACATGTCAATCAGGTATGCTATGTATAGTGATTTTAACATATTTAACGGTACCTAGGTATATGCGGTAAAAAGCTACTGTAAAAAAGCAATATAAAGTTATTTTTATTGAGAAGAAATTTAATTTATCGCATTTAATTTTTTGAATGGCAAAACAAATGATGTAAAAGAAAGAATAAAGAAGATGTAAACGAATTGAAAGTTTTACAAATCTAACATCCTAGATGTGTAACAAAATAATCATGAAAATGTTTATGGTATTTTTTGAAAATGAAAAAATACAATTTCCCCTGCTTCATTACCACGGTAATAACTTAAATGATTACATTTAAATTTTAAGCCTATTATTTCCATAGAGCGTGCACTATATCTCGACGTAATCTATAAACAGAATGTCGCGGTAAAAACGCGGAAAAATTCTTAACATCTCGACTCCGTGTATCGGAATAAAACGTCCACTTAACTCTATGAAGATTATGTGCCACCGCTTTCGTACGCAACCGAGCGCGGGCGGGTATTTTTATCCGCATTAAAACTATAAAAATACTAAGTTTATGGTGACTTTTGAAAGAATAACAATGCCAATTTAAAACATTTAGCCCATTGTTACGAATCGTATCATATTCAACAGTAAAATATTTTTTTGTTGAATATCAACTTTGAGCAGCTTTCGCACATCTATAATTGCTTCTTACATACATACACATATGTACACAAATACATGCATTATTGTATGCATACAGACGTGCCTTTTTCCCAGAAAGGGTAGGCAGAGGTGCTACCAGGACCAGGATAGTGATAAATAAAATATAAAAAACTTCTCTAATGGCGAGGCTCAAGACCCAAGCCCCCAGTGTTTAGGTCTTCAGAATGAGGAACCTTTTCATTATTATTTTTGCTTTAGCTTTACATCGTACCAGGCGCGGTCTGAAGGAGATATGGGTCAATGCCCCACTCCCTAATCCTACACCTCAAATAGAAAATACTTTTTTAAGTAAATTAAAGTTGATATGACCCGCGAAAATCTTTAGCTGCGATTGTGCATTTTTAGTGCATCGCAAGACGATCTTTACACAGGCAAATATGCAGACCTGAAAAAATATCTGGGTGTCAACGTAAGGTTTAGTATCGGGAGTCAAACCCGCACAATACGGCGCAGCGCAGCTTACTTTTATAAGCATTCTCTACACTCACTGAGATAAGGACACTCACCGATGTTGTGTAATATCAATTTAATCGAGGGCGAGTAGATTACACCGTAACGAATCCTGCAATTTGTATTTCATAATACTGACCAATACACTTCACATAGTATGTATTTAACAGAGACGGCGTTTATAAGGGCGATTAGGGGCGACCGCCCACGACGTCACCCACGTGCCGAGGAGCTTCGCGATCAGCGCCTTATGATTCAAAGGGCGTCATTGATATGTACATTACAGTTAGAATTAACATAACATCAAATGAGCTTTGGCACAACCAGGGGGTCTCGCAATTATTTGTTGTACCCACAGCTTCCGCCCTGGATTTTGTATGCCTACCTAACGTTGTATTCGTTTAGTCTGTAGGGCAAAATAAGCGCAAGAGAGTTGGACCGGGTCACCCCATTTGAAAAAAATGATTTGTCCTATAAGCCAGAAGCTGAGTACACCCATGATTCTAATCTCTGCCAGTCCCAATGGGGTAATCGTAATAGCCATAAGTATATCAAAACATATACGGCCTTATTCATAGACAGATTTAAAACTTATTTCAGTTATAGAATATTTTGTCTTATCGCTCAAACTGAATTCTAAAGTCGTTCGAAAGTGTGTTCGAAAGGGACAAACATTCGATAACTAAAATAGGTTTTAAATCAGTCTATGAATAAGACCGTTTATATATAATTCTCGCATTCACTGACTTGTTGTTTCTCATTATAAAACTTATGATCCGAGATAAAATTTATTACAATATACATTTACATTACCACTGGGAGATATACGATACATTGCACAATTTATTAGCTAGTTAAAATGACCTGTTCTGTACTGTTTGAAGTTACTATGAGGCCATTAACATTTTATTGCGGCAAATATACAATCATTCGTTTCAACTCACCAATTATGTATGTTGTTTATAATTACGTCTGGTATTGAAGGAAAAGTAGAAAATTGGCCGTTTTCACCATTTTATTTTTAATGATCTTTAGTTAATATGCAACTAACTATCACTTAGCTCATGGGTTACACGTTTGTGTGTAGGACACAATATGCGTCCAAAATGAGTCCCATAATAATTAATTATCAAAGCGGGAAAACCTATAAACTTATCATTCGGCTGCACATGGTAATATGTGAAACCAATACCTAAATTTTTTTTTTTTTATTGCGGTGAATGGCGAGACGACCATGCCATTCGCCTGATGGTAAGCGATACATCCGCTCATGGACAGTAGAAAACCAAACAACACCATGAATTGCAAAGCATTGCTAGGCATCTTTCTGCGCTCGTCATCCTAGGACATAAGATGTTAAGTCTCATTGTGTCCAGTAGTTACTCTGGCTACAATGTCCTTCCAACCGGAGCACAACAGTGCATTTACACTGATGTTTGGCGGGAGAAATAGGCATTGCGGTGGTACCTATCCAGGCGGCCTCTTACATATGAGAGACCTACCAACAATATGTAATTCCTCGAAATAATGACTAGGTGCTGAATATTTCGGTTCAAGAACAAAATAATAAACCAAATTCTACTTATCACGACATTGGATAACTTATACTGTCAAGTTTATACTGTCAAGATTGACAGCCTCCGTAGCGCAGTTAGTTAGACGCCGCCTGTGAAACGAGAGGCCGCGGGTTCGATCCCCGCACCAAGACAAATGTTTGTGAGAACCACAAGTATTCGTTTCGGGTCTGGGTGTTTGTGAGACCAAAAAGTCTCTCGTAGTTCCTGATACCCACGACACAAGACTCGATCTTAGTGTGGGGTCAGGACTATGTATGTTTAAAAAAAAATGTCTAAACACAAAATATATCACGTAAACACCCGACGCCACCCACGGTTTCCACATACGACAAAAAATGTTTACCTTCCAGAAGACGGTTAACCGCTGAACGCCCGTCAAAATAGATTAAAGCGCATTTAAATAAATAAACAGGTATCATTAGTGTAAAGGGAGGAGGGGAGAAGATGGTGAGTAACCAAATCATAAATTATTTTATTACGATAATAAGGATATTGATTTTTTAAATTAAGTACATATAATGTTTCCTATATAAAATAAAAAGTTGTCAGTCACAGTATTAGATTATTTACTTGCACGTAAATATGAATAACTTTAATTTTAACCTTCAACTTATCCCACTGCAGGATCTTCCAAACATTACTTTAATCCCAAATAAAGCGGTGACTGCTATGTCCATACATAAACATCTTAGAGAAAATAATTTAATTATAATAAATTAATCAAATAATACTACTCTATAGCTAAACTATTCATAAATAGTGACAATAATAATTAATTGTAGGAATAAAAACCAAGTAGACAAGAATGATTGCGCACGATAGACCAACACCATTTTTGAAAAACATTTTGCCTGTGGCCGTAGGACAATAGTTAGATAAAATATCTTTAATCATATTTCATCTTCATAAAACCAGATCACTTTATACCTACGTTGATAAATTCCATTGCAGTTTATTTTGTTTTATGCTTGTAACTTGTTGTCACGAACAAAGTTGCCGGACCATTAAAACAGATTCTAAAATAGCGAATCGTGATTTAGCTTTAAAGCTGGGAGGTAAGAGCAACACAAATCAGTCTGCAATACATTCTTGGGCTAGAATCAATATAAAAAAGGAAACTTAGAAAGGAAAAGAAACCAAGCCTATAAAATTAAAAATAAATCGATACCAACTTTACCCAATTTAATTATATTTGCCATGAAATATTCGCGCGGAATATAAACATTGATAGATGTTGGTATGGAAATATAGATAAACTAGGCGACAAATCAACATTGAAATACTCAATTAACTTCATTAAAATATACTCGTATATTCCAGCATCGATAAACTTTTTGTTATAAACAAAACATAAGGAAACAAACGTATTTTTCCACTATGTTATTACATGGTTATTACTGATTGCCAGCAGTTTGTTAATTGTAAGTTACTAGCTAAGTCATCAAATAAAAATTTGCATAAAATTAATTTCTTTGAATCGACAATTTCTGTCTGCATAATTAAGATTAATAATTATTTGGTACACTTCGTTACGCTTAGTAATTAGTTTAATCCATTTTTTTTAGCTAAGTGGTTGTATATTTACAAATCTGCATTAATTTGCATTCAGATCAATATATTTATTTATTAATGTTGAATAATAATAAACCGTGTTTTAATTATCAAGTAACAAAGTAGCTCGTGGTACTATATTTTGTCACCAATAAAACAGCAGTATAAAATATACTCGACTGCCTCGGTGGCGTAGATGTACTACGATTACAACGCTGAGGTTACGGGATCGAATCCCGGGTCGGGCAAAGTGATATTGCATTTTTCTATTCATTATAAGCCCACCGTCAAGAATATTTATATGAGTCTATGTCTGTATTTATGTATAAAATGCAATAAATAATAAATGCTTGTAGTTAAATCTTGACAGCGTCAAGGCGTACTATATGGAAGAATTATCTCAGCCATTGAAGCGCTCATAAAAACATAATGAAGAAGCGCGGCGACTTAATTATGGAAAACAGCGTGCTTTTAATGTGATATGACGCAAAAACAAATAACTCACAGATAACCATATACCAACATGATTTCTACGATATATTTCCCTGGAAATGCATAATCTCAACTTGTTTTAATATACTCGGTAATGCTAGTTAGCAACGATGCATCGCTGATCACGCATACGTGTAAACAACAAGCAATCATTACCATCTTCGCTAATTAACATATCCCTTTGTACGGAATTACCAGGTATTATTAAGTAATACAAAAGCTGTAAAGTAATCGAAAGGTCGGGAAATGTTAAAAAATGTACAACTTAAACCCAATCCGCGATAAAATCCGTAAAAATAAGTTTTATTTCAATGTGTAAAATTCGCGTAAATCTAAGAAATAATTAAGTTACATACATAAATAAACTTACGCCTTATTTCCAGAAGGGGGAGGCAAAGGTGCTACTAGAACACCCACGTTTCGCCTTGTGTTCCGTTCCACGATGTGATAGGGGGCGAGTCTATCGCCATGTCGGGCACAAATTCCTTACTCCGCTCTGATAATTAACTAATAGAAAATGCAATATACTTTGCCCGACCTGAAATTCGAACGAGATACCTCAGCGTTGTAATCATACTGTAGTACCTACAACTGCGCCACCGAGGCAGTCGCATAACAAAAAAATAATTGAAAGTAACATTTTAATTAAATACATAGGGAAGGTGTTTTATAATAGTCTTTGTTCTAGCATAGACTAATATAGGCCACCTATCCTGCTCTACCTATCCTCAACACCTACACTACTCTAGTAGACAGTGTTTCTATAGAAAGGCATGCCACTTCCAGACAGTGTCCTTTGCGTACTTTTTGCAACGCTCGTATTGAGCTCAGCATCTCTAGTTTATTTATTCTTAATGAACATTGCTTTTAAACCCAAAAATAGACTCTTATACCAAATGTAAATTAAGATATGATCGTTAACTAGTTTTTTAAACTTGCCAATGGGTTGTAGACAGGTTTTAAATGCAGCATTAGTACCGAGGCTTAATTTAACACATATTTAATTATTTTAAATATTGATTTCTTCTATCTTCTGTATCTCATTCTTAATACAAATAAATATATATACTTATACATGGTTATTTAAAGCGTTAATCTTCAGTCCCACGCAGAATATAGAACTGTATTTTGTATCATTATAGACGCCGTTTATGGAGGCACCGCGACTAGTTTTAGTCTGCTATGGTCATAGATTTATTACACGAGTATATAGATTTATCTCAAGCACATTACAGTTTTAAAAATATATTCTTTACTGCCTTAACGATCGTACCTATTAAATAAATACACTCAACAGTCACATACATTGTTCTGAACCCACACTAAGATCGAGTCTTGTGTCGTGGGTATCAGAAATTACGAGACTATACGGCCTCACGAACACCCAGAACCGAAATACCTATGGATCACACAAATATTTCTCTTTGTGCGGGGATCGAACCTGCGGCCTTACGTTTCACAGCCAGTGCAGCGTCTAGGTGTAATCGCATTAGGTCTAGAGTCCATAGTTTATTAATTCACCTTCCAAATTGCGTAATATAATAAATATGACAAATATAATATGTTTGAAAGTGAATACTATAAGTTGGTGCGTGCTTCGACCGTGGAGCGGATTGTGTCACGCCTCAGTATTAGTAATGCAATTATTAAAGTTTGCGTGTATGTCCCCAGAGTGTGTGGCTGGTCGGCGCGGCGCTTCTACTATGCTTCTCACAAGTGCACAGTCGGGATTTAACGTAAGTATTCTCTTACATAACCAGGGCTTTCAACAATTGATGACTTTTTGAACCAACGATTGCGAGATCACTGCAACACGATGTTCGATTTCGTACTCGTATGACGATTTTCGTCAATTTTATTGATCGTAAATTCGTATTATTTGCTGCTAATGAACTGTAATATAAACTGTTACAAGTCAATAAAGTATAAACTGCGCACGCGTAATATTAGCGTTGATCGGCCGGCGAATTTGAAATAAACATCCTATAACATGCGTACATTTTTTTACGGTGATAATAATGAAAACCTGTAGTCGATACTGACAATGTCTTCAAAACTGTAAATAGGTATTTAATTGTTTGTAAACAAGTAATGTGATAAATGAGTGAGCTTTCCGCCGACTTTAATACTTATCAATTCCAAGTATTTTTATAATATTAAAAAAATTATGCATCTAAAAAAAATATTTGTATTTAACTGTATAGTAGGTACAGCTATTTAAAAAATATTTTTATCTTTTAGCTGCGATCGAATAACATTTTTGCATTATTTTTGTATCATAACAAAGTGCACCAGAGATGCAAGATGGACGGACCATAAATCTTAATTTAACGGATAGGACAAGTTTCGTTCCGTGAGTCCCTTGGTGCAGCGCTTATTGATGTTCTATCTATAGACAACTAATGATCTATTGATACAATTAGCGTTGCCAGGTCGCCAAACCTAATAGCCGGACAGACCAGCCAGTTTGGCCGGACATTTGGTTAAAAAAGCCGGACAACCTATATTATTGAGGATTTTGTCTTAGTATTAATAGGTACGACAATTTTTTTTTATGTAAAATCAAGTCTTTTTGATTATTATCATAAATCTCGGCCACGCTCGGCGGCGCGGCGGCAGTGCTCGCTTGTTTGCGAAATGTAAAAAGCCTAACAAAAGACGGACACCGTTTATTTTAGCCGGACATGCAATCAAAAAGCCTAACTATGTCCGGCTTTATCCGGACGCCTGGCAACGCTAGATACAATTATGCAGAGCAATGCTCTTTTACGATATAATTTTATATTTTAGAATTTGGATGGTAAAAAATCTGAATACTTCGGATATGAAAAGACTGTAAAGCTGTCATGTATTTTGTAGATATGAAATTTAAATTTGCAGTATTGCGTTATCCACAATGCAGTTACTAGAACTTGGGCCTAATAATAAAACAGTGTCCCAGTTGTCGGTGCATTTCGTAGTATTTTCAAGTCATCTGTGACAATGTATGACGTATTGTTGTGTAAAATATTTACTTGTGTATATGCACATAAATTACTGCAAATACCTGTTTTTGAAAGCCAATGCCCAATGGGCCAAGTTTACCTGCAGTGGACACTGGACATGACTAAACAAATAATTAAAGTTGTAAATTAACTATATGAAGATAAATAAGGCTCTACAAAATAATTTATTATTAGGTTATTTTTCAACATTACTTGGTAATTTTCTTTACATTCATACATTTTGTATGTAATTTGTAATGATTCGGAGTGTAAATAATTAAATTCAGTAAATTTTTTAAGCTTTACTTATTAAGAAAATATAGTAATTGTTAAAGTTCAGAACGTGCCAAAGTATCCCACCCATGGATGTTTTATCGCCTTTTAGCATGTGTCTCAAGAGATGTCAGTCCGGTCACTGGGCAGAAAACCCAGAGATTAACCCGCTTACTTCACCACACTTAATCTACATGTTTTTAATTGTTTTTGGTAAATTGTTGTTAATAAATTACATTAGGTATCTCAAATTTCGTTCCATTGTTGTTGTAAAACCGTTCTCTGGTATTAACAAATCACCGTTTGAAGTTACGCAAAATTAGAAATCTAAATTTCTTTCTCCGGTTACTTATATGAATAGTTGCCCACCCACGTCCTGCGTATTGTGCCAGTGTTGTATTTACAGAAATGGTTGTATTAGTCACATGTTGCAAATGTCTGCTTAGTTTTTTTTAGCTGTTCTTCCCTTTTATATAAGCTCTCACTTTCTTTTGAAAATAATAGTTTACATACCTACATATTTTTTAAATTGTACATAGTTTGGGCCAAAATCAGATACTTATTTACAGCCTGTTAATATACGCGCAAATTATTTAGACTTAAAAATAAATAAAATAATAATACATTCCTTTTCGTTTGTCAGTAATGAAGAAATTCGCGATGCGCTCGTATCGCTGGTGCACAAGTCGAGGGGAATTGAAGATAAACTTGAAAGGCACGAGTACAGAGAAAAGGCGGTCGGGGATCAAGTGAAGAGGATGCTGGCGAGCTTAGATAAGAGACACAGAACCCTCGAACCGTTGCAGGGAATGATATCAAGATTAGATGAGAGACTTTCTAATGTCGAGACCATTCTTTTACAGGTTAGATGTTTTTTGTTTAGCAACGTTAATTAACTCGAAAGAAAATATGCAGTCTCAATGAAAGTATAATATTTTTGTTTCGTTAAACCAATATATTTTATAGAAAATAATGAGGAGGCTGGGATAAAGAATCACTAAAATTGTAGATGTCTTGTAAAGTATTTACCTAATTATTACAAAAATAATAATTTCACAGAAAGAAGAACGCGAAAAAGCAGCCCAGAAGAAAACTAATGATGCATTAGATGCTATTCAAAAAACACTATTATCGCTCAGCACGCAAATTATGGAAAATACGAAACAAAGCAAGAATGCTATGGAAATGGATAACAATTTAACACTCAATGAAGATTCACCTTTGGATAGGAGACTTGAAGCGACGGACGCCAAAATAGACTCAGTAAAAGCTGACATCCAAAATCTGAACAATACACTGAAAAAGGTTTGTGTTTACATACCTATTTGGGTAGCTGAACCAGCATAGTTGATCTCAGCAGTCTCAATTTTGAAATGTGAAATTTTCCATTTCCTTCTTGTATGAATTTATATACAAAGTTTCAACATATTGCTAAAATTCACTATCAGGTAAATTCATTTGATCATCGTATCGTCTCACAATGGTTTCTTATATTTCCGCGAATGTTACACATTGAAAATAAACTATTTTTTTCATAATTTTTCGCGGATTTGGTATATATTTATTATTTATATTTTTTTATTTCCCGACTCCCGTCGCGACGTGACGTTTCGAATACTTTACACTTTACAGCGTTCGTGGTCACGGGGCAAACTGAGGTACCTATTAGTCATCCGCACAGTGATGACATTAAAAATTACAATTACTACCTTCATTTTTTAATTATTAAAATTATAAAGTTAGCTGGTCATTATGCGATCTACGCAGAAGAAGCTCACTGACTTAAGTTCTGGCAGCTAGCGATTTAGTTAAATGTTGATCCCGTAGGTGATAGGTCCCGCATAATTCGATAGGCGCGTGACCGGCTGTATAGACCAGTATAGATATTATATTCAAGTACGTTTATTTATGGAAGTTTAAAACAAAAATAATTTGTTTCATAAATCGCCCTTTAGAAGCAACTAAAGCAAATCCGCATACGTTTAAACATCAGTTCTTATTACCTACTAATAGCTCAATTTTTAAAACGGCTCTGTTTTCTTTTTTGATGTAATAATTTTCCCTCGTTACAAATAGCATATTACATATTACATTTCTTTAAGATTAAAATAAAACAAATATTTCAGGATGTACTGCGCTCGATATGTTTGGGAATGGCTTATAATGCGAATCCACTTGAAAAACACATTACCGAAGCGGAGAAGTTGCTCAATAGGTACGAGCTGAAACTGAATGAATACAACGGAACGGCATACAAAACAGACATTGTGCCGCTGAACGAAGTGTCGCTCGCTGATGAGGCCTGGCACAACAAAATGACTGAAGGTATCTACTTAACATAATTTTCAGACAATGAACAATAACGTTAAATATTTTTCATTTTACAATATTTTAACATTTTGGAAATATCCAAAGACTGCCTCGGTGGCGTAGTTGTACTACGGTACGACTACAAAGCTGAGGTCTCGGGTTCGAATCCCGGGTCGGGCAAAGTGATATTGGGTTTTTCTATTCATTATCAACCCGGAGTCAGGAAATTGTGCCCGAAAGGGCGATAGACTCGCCCGCTATCACATCATGGGGCGGAACATACAAGGGTGTCCTGGTGGCGCATCTGCCTACCCCTTCTGGGATAAAGGCGTGAGTTTATGTATGTATGTATGGAAATATCCCTTTATTATTATTGATCTGAAATCGTTAGTACATTAGTAAATAACTTTATTAACAGTTTATTAGACTGGCTAATATATTTCTAGTCATGGAGCGCCAGGAAGCAGAAATTAAAAAGATCCAGAAATTGTTAGCCGAAGCAGAGAGCATGTGGAAGGAGCTGCCTAAGAGGACTGAACTTCAAACAGCTACCACACAAACTTTAAATGCAGTCGCGAACGTTACAGCTAGCGTAAAACAAAGTGCTGATGACTGTAAGTAATATTGACTATTGTCTATTAAATTATAGGTACCTATAATGGTGTTAACGCAATACAATATCGATGCCCAAAGATGTGAATTAATTTCACGGCCTAATGATCAACCATCTCACAAAATTGTACACTATATTATTATAATTTTACGCCTTAAAACTTTAATTATAGCATCAACCTTTCCGGTCCTTCGAGCCGGATCAATTTGTAAGTTATGGATAGAAAAATCAATGCTCATTTATATTAACGTGGACGTGTTTGCAGCCGTTACAAAAATAGAAACGAAGCTACGCGAGGTGGGCGATCGTTCCGTGAAGACTAATGAAGACATCCAACTCAGTCTCACGCAGGGCAATACACTGACGGAGCGAGCTTTCAATGATATGTCCCGGAATTATGAAGATTTGCGCGCTGATGTAAGTATTTTTTGTTGTCAATGACGATCTGACAAAGGAGGCAGGAAGTTTCTGGATGCAGGTCTCTTTAATCAGATGATTCTCGAAACCTGGGCAATGTTTGTCTTCTACTTTGCATTTTCCTATAGCTGAAGATAATTTATGTTCACATTTTATTGATTCCCGAAGTAAACAAGACTTCCTTACTTAACCTTGAAGGTATTGTACGTACTACGTAATTATAAATGAATTATTAACCGCCACGATAATGCTACAATTTAACAGAAAGTGTTGCATTTCGAATGTAATAATTTAGCACTAGTAACACGAATTTGACTATTTTCGTAGTTCCACAAACCTCAGCCATATACTTTAAATCGATTTCTGAAAATGAAAAGCATGTTAGAAAATTAAAGTTTTGACACAAAAGTCACGTTACATTTTAAATGTATATTTTCATCAATATCTTAAAAAATATTTATTTTTAAATTTTACATAAAGCAAGAAGAATTTTAGCCTGTGACATAGCAAGCCTAATTTATCCTTTTAATCTCCTTTCTGAAACTTGGCTACGCAGTAATTGTATCCAAAGTCAAACCTGTTGCGGTTCCCACAAATACTTGTGGTTCTCACATTTGTAGATATGTGTGCGGAAATCAAACCCGGTACTTCTCTTTTCACAACCGACAAATGGACTATGGAGGATGACAAAACTGATGTTATTGACATAGTCGGTAAAATTAATTGGCATTATTCTCTTTTCCGTCATAGATTAAAGCATTAGCAAAGAGCGAAGATGTGATACTCCAAACAGCTGACAGTGTTATTGCAACGAGGAAACGTGTTGATTACGGCGTCACACAAATATTGATGGAAATCAGCGAACTCGTCAAAATACAGGCGAGAAGTATGAACCGCACTCTTAACGACAGGTAATCAATTTAAAATTACATTTATTAGAACCTTTTTCAACAGAACAAATATATTATGCATTTTTTAAATTATTCAATATATATTTTTTTTAATGTCTTATAATATTGTATTACTTATTAGTGATGTTTTTCTTGGTATAGATTCGATAATATCGAGATGAAAATATTGGACAACAAGAGACTTGTGCTCAGCAACCTGACGATGAAGATCGAGAGGGAAATGGCTCAAGTGTGGCATCAGATGGGCATCATGCATCAACAGCTCATTGCCAGCAAGTCGTCGCTAGATAAACTTACCGTAAGTCGCTTACATACTAAGACCGATCAATGTGTATACTTTATCTAGGCGATTAGTCGATTACAGTTATCGATAACGTATCAAGAATCAAGATCCATTAATTTATATCGATTGTCCAATCGAGCTTACGTTGAATCAATAATAATTTCTAACTTTTTCCAATAGTTTCTATGTTACATTTTGGGACTACAGAGTTAGCTTCGTAACTAATAATAGAATTGTATGTAACTAGATATAATCTCTAGACTGGGGTCATAGAGCAATCTTGATTGCAGTAAAACGTTATTTGCTTTTTAATGATGTCTTGTCTACATTCATTCGGGGAAAAAAAACATTAAACTTCTATATACTATGCATACTTTCACGAACAAACTAAAAAAAACTACTGTAATTTTATGACACAGCACGCATCTAATAAGTACCATATTCGGAATTATCAATTAAATAGACGAGCATAAATTCATAAAGTAAGCAAGTCGTTCGTTGATAAGCGAGTACACGAGCATTTTTAGCAATTAAGTGTCATGTTATTTAATTACACGGTTGTTTATTACAGAACGAAACGGAGGCATACGTTAATAACAGTACCAAAACTATGAACGAAGTGGACTCTAAGGTAAATACAAATATAGTCCTTATTGCGTTGTGATAAGCGTCATGTGTTATTTTAATTAAAAATGTAAATTGCTCCCAGGTGGGGAGCATATCGACCCGCATGGACGACTTGACCAACAATTTGAACTTCGCGCTCGGCCGCCTGTCCATGGTGTCGCAGGAGTTCAGCCAGATCTCTACGGGAATTATTAACGTGCTGGGAACCCTGAAAGAAGACGTATCAAGTGTCCGCGTTAAAATCGACGGTGGGGAATATTTTCTTCTATAATATTATCTTTATGTTGAATATAATACTTTATTAAATATTGTTCGTTGTTTCGCAGACTCCGGCCCCGGACCTCACAACATTACCAGTGGAACGATGCCATAAACAGATGCCAAATCACGTAGCTGTAGGATTAACAATAAGTTCTTAAATCGTTGATATTAATTGTAAGTCGACTGAAGCTTAGGAAGATTTGTAAGTAAAAAATAAAACGCAATAGCTGTTAACTTTTGCAAATATTTAATCTCTTTCATAATTGTGGATCTATATATTTATATTGTACAAGTTATATGATACAATCAAAATGTTACCGCGACAGATGCCGCCGCGCTCGCGGGAGCGCGGGCCGCAAACAACATATACAACTGTCGTACTACTAAGAAAATCGTGAATCAATCAACTGTACACACAATATATTGATATAATAATTATTGACCTTAAATAATATACACACAAATTATTTGTCTCCCATGTTTTATAACATTAAACCCGATTACAACCTCCTTTTTACTATGTGCAATTAATATATTAGATATAATAAATAACAAATGAATGATTACTGACCTGCTTAAATATGTAAACAATTATGTAAAACTGTGCCCTTACATGAAATTGTTACGTTTATCATATTTGTGTGAAATACTCAGAACGATAGACAACAAATTATTCAAACGGTTACACATACAACAATTTGTGGTATAATCGGCTATTTGTGTCAGTAGAAAAATACAGCGAGAACAGGATTCGTACTAAAAATGGTTCAACTACTGATGACAGTATAATTCCCGTGACATATTGTGGAATGTTTACATGGAATTCATTATGGTAAAACGCTAGACACATTCGTTGTTATTGACAGCCTAAACTGGGACACGACTAGCTAAATCATTCAACATAACGTTAAGGTCCCAAAACAGGAATTCTTAAAGGAATGTGAATTTAACAAACGTAACTTTAAAACTTATCTACATAGATATATCCACTTGACTATTATTAAAAAACACAGAGCATTGTAACGGCAACAACACATAACCTCAATAACACGGACTGATTAAATTCCAGCCAATGGAAGCAATCTGCGAATATTTTACAAAACGGCATATTTATTGATACGAATTAAAAGTTATTGCGGCTACAATGGACCCAATCACACTTACTATCATAATAGTCAAGTAAAAGTATACAAACAGGCAAATCTTAAATGGCAGTGGCATCCTAACATCCATACACAAATAGCGTTCAAACATTTTTACATTATGAATATGTACACGTTATCCGTACATGTACACTAATATTAATGCAAAAAATATTTACAACGTCTTACCCATTACGTGTTTAAAAAGCACTTAACCATCCCACGACCCTCCCCTTGTCTCCTTCCAACCCAAAGTGTCAGCTTCGAACCGAGTGTATAAGCTACGGAAACGGTAAATGCAACAAGTAAGCGATCCCTTTACAAAGTTACACTGGCCATGCATTACATAAAAACGTCATGTACAATTAATAAATACACCTTCAAGCGTTATACGAAGCTTTAAAATGTCCATTAAATAATTCAAAAACATCACTTACGTCTATAAATGAACTCAAAAAAGGTAAAGTTTATCGTGAACTATCAAAAGCCCGAGTATGAACGTATATCAAGCCACCTAAGTGAAGTAACACTATGGTTGTCCATGAGACAAAACTGTACCATGTCTGTGACATCTACACTTTGTACATTGCGGTATCAAAAGAAAGACGCGCGGTGCGTGTGTGGCGCGTGCGTGGCGTGTGCGTGGCGCGTGTGCTCCGCGCCCGGCGACACCGCAAACATTTGCCTAGCGCCAACTGTACCCTACTATCTATAATTTATTAAGTCCTAACTAAGTCTCAAGTGTAAAATTGTGCCACATAAGCGATTCTCTTCGGGATATTGAAAGCCGAACGCAACCAAACCCTGCAAGCGTGCCGCGTGCCGCCGCGAGTCGCGAACGCCGCCGCTGCTCCCACAGCTATCGAATGGAATGTTTTATTCGGATAAATATAATAAATTCCTGTAAGAGACAAGGTTCTCAACCCTGTTATAATTATTGAAACAACGCAATCACTGCTATCATATAAAACACCCCTACAGATTACTCCGTCTGATAATTCTATGTATAAACAGCTATGCTCGAACGTGTGTCAATTTGGAGCCCCTATCGCGATACTCTCGTTACATTATCTAAGTTACATAAATGTGGCCGGATAAAAGGTGGTGTTACGAACCCTAATACCGCTCACATATACTCGTACGCTATACCAACAGTTACGCTAATTTCACCTTACGCGATGGAACTTACATAGGAAGACATACAACTATACATATACGCATCACAAACATCGCCAAAGGAAAACTCATTAACCTATTACGTAGTACATTTCACGATAAACCAAATTATTGCATTGACATTTATGTAATTAACTTCGTGATGTGTAATAGTCGCGAATTGAACTAAAACGAATGAAACGAGGCGAGCGCAGTGCGCGCGGGAAACGACAGTACGACACTCGGACACCCGGACACTCGACTGAAACTTGTACAGTACACAGTAATGAACACAAATAGTAACGCAGTACGCACCAGAAACACGGATAAGTCGGGCATACGGCATACGCAATACGCATTACGCATAGTGCATACGGTACAGCGGGACGAGCGTCAGCTCACGACCAGTCTGCAAATAAACACGTGACCACCCCATAAATCCGAGGCACTTACATGATCTTAACAGTAATGATATACAACTACAACTAGTGGTACGAAACGTCAGCTCATTGTCATTCCGTGAAGGGCCCGTTGATACAACGGGCGTGAAACATTTAAAGCTATGGACATGTTTCATGTACTAATCATTAATAAATTCTAACCTAACACGGAGAGAGAAGATAGCTATCGTACACGTACAAAGTACTTAACTATTTATATAACTACATTCAGCTCTTAAAAACTTACACCAACTGACCGTTAACCAGTGCGATTACATACAAAATTTGTGTAGTAAAATGAGTGTCAGAATTCATAAAAATGTCTAACGTGCTGCCATGTTAAAAAATATATATATGTCTGTCGGTGTACGTTGAAGAAATTTAAACGAGTGCAGTAGTCAAAAATCCGTTCACGTCGAACCGCCGCGCCCGCGCTCGTCGCTCGGGTCTTATGACTTATACCGTGGTCGAGACTCGTGGCGTTCAATATGCGCAGCGCAGTGCAAGCCACGAGCGCGGGCGACGCCGCCGACCGTGACGCGGAAACCACACATGTCCACGCGTCAACTATGTACATATAGACACATCGCAACAACAAAACAACAACTCACTTTTATGTATACTTTAAAACCGTCGGACATTATTCCTATGTACAATTTTAACGGGTTCAGTATTCAATTCGACTGAACGTAACATCGATAGGGTTCGTTCTGCGCGGGGCGCTTCTCTGGAACACGAGCTTTGGCGTCTATTATCTACCGTTTCAATTCCTTTTATTATATTATATTATATCTAGTCAACATATTCATCTACTTGCTCGCCGCTCCGAGTACTTCGCGCGACGCACACGTATCACTTTACAAATATAACACATTTTTCATTATCTTGTATGGAAGTACAAAAATACTAGTATCATGATTCTATCTTAGGAAGTAAAAATTATCGTGGTCTTTTCTACAAAACTGAACTCTATTCGTAACCCGAAATACTTCAGAGCGGGGAACACAACAAAAGAAAACGTAACACAAACAAACAAAATTGGACAATAGTATCAAAGCTTAAAAGGTCGGGGTGCGAAACGGCCCGCGCAGAGTATGACAAAGTATTAATCTTATGTACATATTGTCGTTCAAAGATATAATAATAAGGACTATCGTCTATCGGCTAGGTGGTGCGTGGGTAGAAAAGGTTTACCTCCGTGTACTCTTGGAGGAGGGGCGCGAGTGGGAGTGCGTGTGGGGGGTCGCGCCCCCCGCCCGCTCCTAACTGGAGCACGAGGCGGCCGACACCGGCGACAGCGGCGAGTCCCGCGGACACCCCGACAGCGTCACCACCACCTGCACACACCGCCAACACTCACTTACACCACCCTCGGAACACACACGCTGTTCAAACTGCTGCTCACATGGTCCTATCCATCGTGATAGCGACCACCAAACACAATAAGGAGAGACACACCCAAGTGTATGAGGTTTCGGACTCCGACTGTGTATGTCCGGTTTCGAAGAAGCTGGTATAATTGTGTCGAGTAAAGAGACATAATTATCCACTCACTCACGATACTCAAAATGGACGGCGATGCGCTTACCACCAGGTGCATTGTAGCAACTTACTCATGCCAGTATTAAAAAAATATTTTTCAAATTAAATGCTATTTAAATTGGTAAAGATTGTCAGACGGATATTCGGCAATTTAATGTAAAGAGAAAATATAAGTGCGTCTTATAGGAGACGAGTAAAAGGGGTATTCGAAAAATATATTTTTGACAAATACACATCTCGTTCCTATAATAATAGAAAATAAAGTAATGTAATTTCTTTTAATAACATATAAAAGTGCAACATTTACATAATAATAATTTTAAAGGCTAGTTGTTAGCAATTTTCTTGTGGCTACGGCAATGCCACAAACCAATCTAAACTGTTCTTTTTTGCATATTAGTAAGAAATTGTTTTTACGAGTATTCAGTGCTTACATATAGCCGCTATCTCTACACATCTTAAACTAGGACAAGTCCACGGAAATCAGAACGAACGGGAGACCTAGTTTGTAAGACTTGGATGAAGTAATGTTCAGCGTAAAATTCACTACTATATCAACGACACGGTATTATTATAATATTTAAAAAATTACGTCAGATTCGCAAAATTCAATCATTTGTCGCATTCTAAATATGTTAAATAATAATAATTCTTACACTAGGCAAAATACTTTTACTTATAATTTAAGTTTCTTAATATCTTAGTTATGCTTGTAATTTATTGTGTTATTACTAATTTCTTGAACCAATATTGATTTTGCTATGAAATATAGAAGAACAATGAGGCGGCGTTTTTAACAACTTTAATATCAAAAATTGCACATAGAATTAGAAAGGTCCAAACCTAAAACGGTAATGAAATTAATATTTATATGGATAGCTATCATTTTACATCGTATCTAATAGTTTCATATTTTTTAAACCGGTAATGTAAACCGAACTAAACGACGTTGTAGCGCGCGTGCCATTGACCGATAGCATCAGCTGATTTTTTATTAGCGTTACATTACGCGTTTTAAAAAAAAATAATTTAGATTTATTTTAATAATACAGGGTATATCCAGACTGCTAACAAAAACCAAGCCAGGTGGTAGTTTCGGTGATTACACACAAAAACAAACAAAAAAAAGCGACAGTTTTATTTTTGCAATTTTTTAACGATCATCTTGTTTGGGTGGTAAATACCTAGTTATTTCTAAAATAAAAATTTTAAACTTAACGTACCATTGCATCTTTAAAAATTAAAATGTGTTAATTATTTTTTCAGGATAATTATGTATTTACCACCCAAACAGGAAGATTAGGAAAAAATTACGAAAAAAAATCATTTTTTTTAATGGTTAATTTTTAATTGCATTGTGTTTGAAGTAAATAATACCACCTGACTTCGTTTTCGGTCGCGGTCTTGATATACCCTTTATATTATTGTATTAATTTATCCATTAACTGCACTGAATAGATTTTTTATGCCTGATTTTTGTAATATTATGTGGTCTGTTTTATCATAAGCAATACCACACCATCATCATTATTGGGTGCAATCCCCTCAAATACTGTATACATTGTAAATTCATTATACAGTATGATTTTATATACATATGAACTGCTATGACATCTAGAGGTAATATTTTATTTTAAACATATTAAAACATTCATCCTCTATAAGGGTGTATTGCAAACCAGATGGAGAGTTCATGAAAACACTATATTATGGTTCATTAAGACATATGAAAAGTACTAAAATATGTATATTACTGCCAAAATTAGTTCAATATAATTTAGCTATGTACTAACATTTAGTAGATAATGTGAATATGACTGATCAACACATTACTTTAGTATGATAACACAAGTGCAAGATCAGTAGGGTCAGCCAAACAAGACCTTTGCTTAAAGCAGAATCATGAGCTAATTGACATACTATTCTACTTACATATTGCCAAGATCAACTGTATATTTGCGATAGTCTCAACAATAATTAATACTCCCAGCAATCACACACATAGTCATGACCCCCATTCAGATACAAATCTTGTATTGAAGTTGTCAGAAACTACGAAAGACTTTTTAGTTGTACAATTCACAAATGTTTTCCACAGTCCAGGAATCGAACCTGCAGCCTATCGTTAACCACCGGCGTCTTGAACAATTGCGCCAAATATTAAAGTTTCACCGTAGTTTTTCACTATATTTATTGGTAAGTTTAAATTACCTTTCGGCTGCCAGCGTGGTTCCTATGCTCACATAGCCATACTCCTTGCCATGTGCCCAGATTAAGTTTGCCGTCTGTGATTGGAATGGTCAGCGAGGAACCAAGGAAACATGCCTTGACGTGAGCAGGCTGCACAATAGAAAACACCTTATTAGTATTCAGTAAATGCATTTAGTTACTTAATAATACACTGTGCACATTGCATACAGTCACGAGAATAAATACTTTGTTTAAAGTAGAAGTAGACACATTTAGTTTTTTTTTATTGCAATGAATGATGATACGAGCATGCCATTCGCCTCATGATAAGCGATACAACAGCTCATGGACAGTAGCAAAACCAACCAACACCATGAATTACAAAGCAATTAAATCTCATTATGTCTAGTAGCTACTTTGGCCACAATATCAAATAAAAACCAATAATATTCTAATATTATCTACAGTTTATAGATATGTTATTTTGTTATATCATCAAGCCAGCTGCACCAAATGGCAGGTCAGTCGGTTTCTAGTCGATGCTCAATCTGAACACAGTGGATGTATTGAACGAAAAAAGCCGTTCCAATTGCAGTTTACATAAATGAGAAATAAGCACCACTTGAAATGTTTTGTTATAAGTTATGTCAAATAAGTTATGTCTTGTAAAAAAATAGGAAGTTTACAAATAATGCATTCTCAAGTGAATTTAACAGATTTTATAAAATAAATAAGTTCATATTAAGTTAAAATTTCCTTATTTATAAAAACAGTCATATTTTACTAGTTTTTGATATCAGTTGAAATGCTTTTATAATCATGTTAAAAAGGGATATATTCTGTGACTGGCTGGCACAACTTTTAAAAGAAAAATCAATAGTCATACCTCATATTGGACTCCAAACAACATTAAACCACCGCAATTGACAAAATTACTAGCTAGTACTACTCACTGTAGAATCAGTTGCATATGAGTATAAGATGTTTAGCTTTCTGTATGTCCCTGCATTTTTTTTTATATAAATAAATAACTGTACATAAATCCTTAAGACTTCTTAAATGAGTAATGAAAATGTGTGCAGAATTCTAAGTAACCTAAATTTGTTTTAATTTACATATTAGACTTGTTAGGACCAATGGCTGTATTAAGATTAATTCATTTGAGTTCATAGATGAAATCAAAACACAATTAAATATATAAAATTGTGGGTCACAAAATAATGAATATGGAAATATAATGAATCCTGTAATACAATATGTTATTCATAAACATAAAAAATATATGCAAGCAGTAATCTAAAAACAAACAAGTTCAGCAATATACATATATTTACCAATAAAATATGTAGTTGGTAATATAATTTCATTTACATTAAAACATTTGTGATCTAAAACTAGCAAAGAGGCAAGAAAGTCCTTGAGATGCATGTGCATCATTACTTATTCATATTAGACTTACAGACTATAATTGTGTTAAGTGTTTCCAGCCAGTGTAAATATTTTATTACTCTTCAATGCCATAAACATATGATTGACGTAAACAAATGAACCTCGCCACAAATACAAGTTCCAAATTCAAATTGGAATCCGATAATACTGTTTGGGGTATTTAGATGGCAATAGTTATTAGCACAACAAAACAACTCACCATATCGTCAGGCCCTTCGCAAGAGTGGCGGTAAGGCAGTCCTTCCGGTACTATTTTATTGAGCATCATCTCCATGTCGTCCCTCACGTCAGGGTCCCAACTTTCATTTAGTGCGAGACTCGCCGACGTGTGCATTACTGGAAACAACGTTCATTGATCACATGTATGTTGCGCGCGTAACGTTTACATCCCAACTTAATTATTTTGGTTGATATCACTTCACGACGTTATCGTAATCAAAAACTCGCGCGAGATAAATGTAGGACAAATATGACAGGTTGAGTTGCAGCGGCGGCAGCAACGCCGTCTCGATGGATACTCACTCTGGATGTGGCAGAGCCCGACCGCGAATTGGGAAAGCTCCGGCACCTGTTTGAGGATCTCCTCAGTGACCAGGTGCACGCCCCGGTGCTGCGGTCTCAAATTCAGCTTCCGTTGAAACCACGCGGATCCGATCTGATGAATTCCTCGGTTTGAGGCCATGTTTAATTTTTAAAAACGCTACACAACGACCGCAAGAACACAAACGATCTTACACAACATCACTTAGAACAAGCTTTACATGAATTAATCCACAATTATCATAAAAGATTCATCTTCGATCTTTAAATAGTAATAAATATAACGGAGGTTATAGGACAGATTCGACACCCTATTTTCTGCGGGAAAGTGAAATAGTCGTCAAACGAAAGAGAAAAACGAACTGAATGTTAACAATCTAAAAAAATGCAGAGATTCATTCATAAATTAATAAAAGGTAATGACTTTGTTTTTTTTACATTAACACGTATGTTTTTTATTTATGTAACTATATACTTTTGGGATGCAATTTCACGCGAAAAATGCCTTTCTGATCGAAATAATAGAACACGTGAAGAAATAGAATCATTTTTGTCAATAGCAAGTAAGGCGTAAAAATGCGGGAAGTTCAAATTCTTATGTACTATCGGAGTTTATTATTTGTCTGTGCTGCAACTTTGTTAAATTTAGTAGAATACAATAATCGTTTTACAGTGAATATAGTCTTCTTTTGTATGTACGTATATCCAACATAATATACATAATTCGGCTCTGAAAAAAAGTAGGAGCGCCGCAACACGGTGCGGTAAAACTAGGCGCGGCAGACACTCCTTGAAATCGAATCCAAGTAAAACAATTTATTACATTCCATTTGTGGAAATACGCGTAATACATTGCTAAAATAAATAATAATCATGGATCTTATTATGGATGTTACGAAAAACTCTGCGGAACCAGAATGGCTTGAAAAAAACATTATTGGGGAAATACGACTGTGGCAAATTATGTTTTTGTGCTTAGCAGGAATTACGACTTTGAGTAAGTACGTAGGTAATTAATGTTGATAACATGACCTTCAATAACAGTCAAGATTTTTTGTTTACATACTTTTAAATCACTTTTGTAAGATATTTTTAATTAACCTAAATAACTAAATACCAGTATGTAATTATTTGCAGATAGGTATAATCTTTTTTGATGTAGTTAATGCATTTTTAAGCTTAAGAGGTTCTGCTGGACCGTTCCAATGAAAGTAATAACAAAAGGGCACTTTATATGTATTTTTCAAAACGAATTTCAGTCGTAATGGTGTGTTGCTGTTTCCGCTTCCGCATCCCGCGAACGAAGCAACAGATAGAAGCAGATTACCAAAGACGAAAGATCACCTCCAAATTTCGTCAGCAACTGGAGACTATACAGGATTCTAAAATGGACGCAATGTCTTTAAAAGATGGTATTTGTTTAAAACATTTTTTACTACACATAACACAGATTTACATTTTAAAAGCGCGTCGCCTCTCTTAGATTTTTAATACCTAGGTGCAAATAATAGACCATTAGCCCAGGTGTAAAATATTATGGGAGTTTACAATAGCATTTATGCATGCCTTATGTGACGCTTTTATCCTCAAAGGGGTAGACAGCTGACGGAGGTGTTACTAGTGACATCCATGATTACAGACCACATGACAAACCCTTAAACTTCAGATCGTATAGTTTATTTTCCCCTACGATTTAATGGATCGGGCCTATAGCTACGCCGAGCAAAAAAACACCCGTCTGGGACTGTTATAATATTAACTCATATGAGATTTATCAATCTGAATTACCCAACCAAGAAATGAACCAAGAAAAGTGGGATATTAGTTACACAGGCCACACATGGTTCCTTTAGAGTTCAAACCAAACATGTGTTAGAATTTGAATTATCTGTAGAGTTGTTGAAGCCCATAAATTATAAAAGTGCACGATTAAAGTATTGGCGATGCTATTAGCTCTATCGAAAGCACCGTAATCCTATGAAAAAGCCTTCCCATTGAGATAACTTTCAATAGTTAAGTGTATTGACTTTTCAGAATTATAGTCAGCGCCCATGGAATATAAATCCTTAGCATATAGTTAGGTATTGTAATATTTAGGCATAATTTTGGAATACTAGGTACAAGCACGGCCTGCTAATCGATAAGATTTTTTTATTTGGTAAGCGTCACGCTTGCTTATAAACAGTATCAGCTCCTCTCAGAGCTTATAATTTCCGAGTATTCCATGGCACTGCAACTCGCTCATCACCACGACTTAATACGCGGAAATTTCACTGATTTCAATCAGCTTCAAACTGAAAGGCGATAGCTCTTACACTCTGTTAGTTGGTAGTAGTAACTGTTAGACAAAATGGCAGTATTTACCCACTTTGCCTCTCACATTTAAGAAATCTTCCACTTAGTAGTTAATGTATTAGGTCTGCTCAACTTTTATCGTTCGTTCGTCTCAGCCATAGAAAGTTCACTGAAAATAAGCCTCCTTCAATAATCTCCACATCAATGTTGGAAGCGGCCTGCATCCAACTTTAATAAAATCATGAGCCTTCTCCACAATTTATACAAATTATTTGTACAATTTATGGAGAATAGGTATACACTCCTCTCTTCAGTCATAAACTGAACATAGGCCTCTTCCAAAGTTATACATCAAACATACATTAATCTACATACACCTAGATACCCTAAAATTACATGATATAGTTTATAATTACACCAATTTTTGTTTTCAAACCTTTTACCTGAAATGCTTACCTAACGAATTGCGCTTACAATCATATCATGTCTAATGTGCCAAATTTTATGGCCGTTTTTTTAGTAATAAACCAAACATTGAATGTTGTTTAAACGACTGAGACTGTCTACAACCCGATATTCACGTAAACTAATACACCGCATAAACAAATGACTACGCCGGATTCCTGTTATTTGCATTGAAATTTACGATAAGATATGATATATGTGATAAGAGTCATCTGCCCGTTATTCTGTCCACGACAGCATTGGAGCTGCTTCACGAGAAATCTGCACCAGAAATGGCGGACAACCAGCAAGGATCCCAGCCCAGCTCCATCATGTCTCCCCAACAGAGTGAGTAGTAATTCAATTATATTTATTTTTATGTAAATTACGTAAATTTTCACTAGGATAAATTTTGTAAATGATAAGAAGAGTTGGGTATTTACCACTAGTTTTGCTTTCACATAATATGCCTCGGTGTAGGGATCGAACCCATGACATCTCATTTGTAAGATAAATCCTCGTACACTGCACTGATTAACTTTCTGTGTGCTTACTGGCGTGACTATACCTACTGTATTTATAGGTTTTTACATCCATACAATAAATTATTATTTTAAGTATGCCTATTCGTAACCTGCAGCTGCTTAAAAAACATAAGTTTTCAAAGTTGATGTTACATATTAATTGTGTGGTCTCCGAGTGCCTTCAATAACATGCTATTTTATTATTTTGTCTCTCAAACCAAAATCGACTATTGATACAGAGGGCGCACGTGATAATCGACTTTTTCTTTACTTACCAAGAAAACAGGATCCTTAAAGCATCTTCACGGTTTTAGGCTTGCTTCTGCAAATATTTCCTTATAATATTTTACTCTACACGGCAGATGACTTAGCAGCCCGCATAATGGAGGTAATACCACAGGTAATACGTTGAACTACAGCTGCCGCTCATACACACCAGGGACGGAGTCAGCTTACTTACCGCAATACGTGCGTATTTAAGAAAATAAATAAAAAAATTACTAGATCTCTATTATTCCAGGTTCGTTGGACGCCTCATTTCAACCTGAAGGTGGTCAGAAGCCCGAACCCCAAGTGTCAGGACTTAACTTCGTGAAGTTTGCTACCAAAGTAGCCAACATATCAAAACTGGGTCAGCCAAAATCGCCCACCTCGCCCACGCCATCAGGGAACAAAATGGATTTTTAAAAAAACTTTAGTATGTTACAATATCGTTATAGAACTCACGTAGAAAAAAATTACCATGTATCTATTTTATATATTAGTTGCCACATTTAATGGAGAATATTAGAGTAATAGCATAATTATGGTTATCTGATTAGTCATTGTGACTTGTACCAATGCTTGTACCTTTGTAGTGGATCTGATAAAGTAATCATATGTCATAGGTTTTGCACCATGTTTCCTCGATCAATATTTTTATTTGATTACTTTGTTATACTTACGTGAATATTGGTAAATAAAACGAAATAAAAGAATATTGCAGTAAGTTTTCTTTAATCTAAAAAATAAAAAATACAGTATAAACGGATTTTAAATCATAAGAATAATTACATATTCACAATTTATTCAGGCATTTAAACTGACATAAAAAAACAATGCTCCTCAGTTAGCAATAACTTCAAAGCAACATTTAACTTACTTATAGTACATAAATAATACATCTCGCGAATAAAAATTACATAATAAATTGAAGTTAGCCGAATATTTATTAAATAGTTAAAATTGTTTCTACATGCATTTGTTACGTTCCATTCGTACTCATAGAATGCTTTATAAATCTCACGATGCTCTCTGACTTAGCGAATAATAAGTGTATTAATATTTCCCATCAGACGAATTTATTCTAAACAACTCTCAGTCCAAAACACAATATTTGTTTCAGCACACACTCACTCGAACACGACTATCAACGCATCTACATGTGTACTAATCCGCACATCGCCTATAACTCACCACACTGACACACTGGCACACTGTTCTACCACGCATTGGTGTTGAGTGTTGACAATACCTTGAGCAACATCTATCATGTACGTGTGTAGTGTACACTGTACTGATACACAGTGCGAATATAATACAAACGCATGTCTACTGAGAGGTGTTCAAACGAGGAGCTAATTTACTACTTCACAAACGCCTCGCAACAATAAAACTCTGCTATGTTAACATCTCCTTCGCTCCGTCCAAATTAAATGCATTTACAAATGAATACGGGAGGGGTGAACGTACTCCGATTGCACTTACATATTAGTGTGTCATGTTCTAAACTAG
This sequence comes from Deilephila elpenor, assembly GCA_949752805.1. NCBI lineage: Eukaryota > Metazoa > Arthropoda > Insecta > Lepidoptera > Sphingidae > Deilephila > Deilephila elpenor. The sequence goes on along the minus strand of OX457110.1, from coordinate 9,593,547 downwards.
CGACTCTACGGAACAAGCCGGCGCGGCTCGTCACCCGAACAACTCAACACAATCTTCACCATAAATAAGGCCATTATATCTTCACATCCCTATGTCCACTTTGTATGGAAGTATCTATTGAGAGATATACATTTTCACTTACATTATTTATAATTGAATCAGACCTACCTAACAAGTGATGGTGGAAACTTTAATTTAAATTATTATTTACTTATATTGCATATTATCATCGTGTAACTAAGGAGGAGCAATATTTAAAAATTAAACATTGAATATAATTCGTACGAGTTTGTGCATAATACCTGTTCCGATATTCCAGTGAAATTGAATGAATTTCACACTTAGTCAACCGAAACTGTAAGTATAAGCTAGACTTTATAATATTATACATTATAATCTACATGAGGATTGGTAATATTATAATTGCATAAATTACAACAAAATTACGTAGGCTACAAGAAAATGTTCGCATCTGATGGACACTATAAGTCTAGGAGTACGGTCGTTGGACCGCGCCTGTTACGGCGTACGCTACACTTTAGGAACCCAAGTTTGAATGCAGTGCCTCCCCTCTATAAATATAACTCTCATAATAATAAAGCATAATTTTGTTATCAACAAGTCTACGGCAACATTATTTATTGACTTTACACTACGCTTTAAAGTTGACAATACATATTATAGTACAACGTGGCACCGATCAGTGCAGTGCCGGCGCGAGGCCGACCACCGACGTGTTGAGCACAGTTTGGAGTATTTGGCATTTCTGTTATCGCCCGTCGTGGACGACATGACACGTGACAATGTTATTGCGTGAATAAGTACTTTGTGACGATCGCGCGAAACCCAAACAATACATCATGACAAATAAATACCCAATATTTATATGACTTCTGACTTACTTTGGATATAATGAAATACGCACATTTTTCAAAGTTTGGTGGTGGACCGTGCGTCCACTCTAGTAATATCTCGGCTCGGACATTAGTAACATAACAACGGCGGGAGGGCGAGATGCTAGTGGAGTGGCACGACGCGAGGCGCTAACTGCCGCCGCTCCGCCACACTCAATCTCGCCTCACGAACGTTCTGCCCCTGCAACAGACACGAGCGGTCAGCACCGGCGTGGTGACGTAGTGCGTGCGTGTATGTGTGTGTGTGTGTACGCACGTGATGGTCTTGCGCTCGGGCGGGCGGCTGGTGAGGTGCGGGCGCGCGCGGTTGAGGACCTTGAGCAGGTCGCCGGCCTTGGCGCGCATGCGCGCGTGCACGTACACCTTGGAGCACTTGATGTGGTAGTGCAGGTAGTCGCGGAACATGTGCAGCAGGTCGATGGTGTTGTCTCGCGCCGCGGAACACGTGTGCCGCGGGAACAACACTGCGAACACCGCACGGTACTATATTACAACATTTGCACACTTTTGCACACTAGAAATGGTTCTACGTATGTTTTTACTTCATCATTATACCTTAAACAAGATGAAACGCATCTTTATGTATTACTAGATGATTTTTGTGTAATTATACGTACCAAATGTAACATAACTGATATTTTCTCCTACTCTCGCATCGGTGTCAACGAGTTCTAATGGCGGCTCTTTGTGTGAAAATAAAACCTGGAACAAATAAATTACAATAAAATGTAAAACGTCATTAGATAGAGAGCAGGGAGAGCGAGAAAGAATGAGACAATGATTATTGGTTCTCGAGCATCTTGCTGCGGCAACAAAACGAGCTACACACCAGTGCCGTTCGGTCTCATTAACTAAGCGACCTAAACGGTGATAGCCGTACACGCTTTGGGTACAAAACGCACAACGTCGATGTGTGCCGTAGTCAATGTACGAGGAATTGGGTGACTAGCTTACTTTAGAGTTTATATATTCTTTTTAGAAGGTAATTACTATACCTGTATACCATACAGATCTGAACAAAATGTTCTATGGTATGTTAAGCCCGGCAACAAGCACTGAACAGCGTGGTGAACAATGACCCAAGCCCTCTCAATAGTTCTCTCGATTGTGGAAACTTATGGCCAGAAGTCGTTACGGTGTAATACAGTCAGTAGATGCAGGTACCTGCGGCGCCGTGTGCGAGGCTCTCCTGCCCTCCTTGAGCTCCTGCATGAAGACCTTGCCGATGACCATGTCGTCCTCGTGCCGGAACACCGTGGAGAACACCACCGTCACGCGGTCCGCCTGCGCCTCCACGTACCTGCAAACATACACCATATCATCAGCTTGTATTCTATTTTAATTCAACGGAGGAAAATTTACAATATATTATATCCAACTCCTCATATCTAGTTAACTACTTGATAATTTTGTTGCGAGTTAAGACAACTTGGAGATACCTGAGACTCACTGAGCTTCGGTGATCGTGTAAATAAAATGTGTGCTGGTGTCGTTCCTGGCTTACAGGAGAAGCAGTGATGAGTATGATGGGAATAATCGTTACTGTGTTATCTTAATAAGGGAGTAATATACAGGATGACAAGTTAGATATGAGCGAGATAACCGAGTTAAAAGGTCATTGACACGCAATGACATAAAATAAGATGTTCCCAACACCGAGGTATCCTGAAGTTATGAGAGTTTGTGCAAATATATTTTTAGGTTGTTTATTTTAAGTAACAATAAGAAACATTACGATACATACGATTTGACCTTTTTATTTAAATTCTAATGATGATATCGTAGTGCGTGCGTACGGCGTTGCCCTTATGAATCATGAACAATGACTAATCATGCGGAAATTGTATTTTTAAGCCCTGTATTTATATTTGTAGTCCTGGAAACGCTTATTCATCATTTTATTCGCAAGTTACACTGTCATAATATAGAATATAAATATAAAGTGGGTAAAAAATTGCTCAAAGCAAATTACTTTAAACATAAATGTAATTGTGTGGTGGCCTGTTGGTAACGGACTAGACGCGGCTGCCTACATGTTCACGGTGGTCGCGGGTTCAAATCCCAGGGCACACCTCTGACTTTTCGAAGTTATGTGTGTATTGATAGTCAATCACCATGAATTGATGGTGAAGGAAAACATCATGAGGAAACCTGCATACCGTAGCGATTTTAAAGAATTTCTACGGTATGTAAGTCCGCCAACCCGCACTTGGCCAGCGTGGTGAACTATATGGCCTAACCACTCTCAATCGATTCTCTCGATTGAAGAGTAGGCCCGTGCCCTGCAGTGGGACGTATATGGGCTGATACATAAATGTAATTACTAATTTTCAGACGAGGGTTACACATAATGCGACCAGCAAGTCTACTCTTGAAATTAATATCAATATCAATCCAAGACAATATAAGACCAATTACGGAACCGATTTGTACAACTTCGCTACTCTTGAAACAAGAATCCTAAGTCTTGCATTGATGTCGAAATATTCGTAAGATCGGATTGTGATAAGAGCGTTACAAGTGAAGTTAGCCCTGCGACGCTTAAAATAGGGATGTCTGTCAGTGACAAAAAATCGGTAAACTATTTTTAAACATTATTATTCGCTTTTAAATGTAGTAAATACACCTTTATTTGAACGGAAATTAGTTCGTTCATATTTTAAACATATATAAATACGTATTTAAGTAATCTCATATGCTTGTATTATTAAATCTAGATAACACTTGGATAAAAAGATTTTGTTTCAAGCCCAATAACAAATAGTACGACTGCTTTGAAGTTCGAGAGTGTCACTTGTATAAACAATGCATGTCAAATTAAATAAACAAATCAGTCATCGCGAACTGTGGTACTATGAGGACGGCGGCGTATGTTCAATGGTTAAAATATGCTGTTTTATAATTTGCACGTGTTGATTTAGAATAACTATGTTACAATTATTTACTGTAAGTGTATGATTGTAAAGAAGTTTGATTGAATAATAATATAATGAAGGTACATCTGGGTATTATTGAGTAAAACGAGTGTCCTAAGTTTTATTAAATAAATACTTTGGTTTCAAATAATCATTTGATTCCATTAGGTCAATTCGATAAATATTAATTTGGACACGTGCGACTATCCGAATAATTCCTTTTTAGCGAAAAGGCCATTTCGGTACTTATAACATTAAACGTGCGGTTCGTCAAAAATTAGGTTTTGCGTCCATAAAAGGTGCAATCTTATGAATGCAACCAATGATAGGCCCATTTATACATTTTTGAGAATTATCGAACTTGATACAACTTAAAAAAGTACAAGTCAATAACAAACAAGTTAACTTTTACGTATTGGAAATTATTAGATGAGAACACAAGAATAATTCAATTTGAGCTGTCAAAATTGCGTCAAGAGTACCGTTTGTATGCGAAACCGACTCCAATAGCGAATAATTAATTTCTTTTAATACCGCTAGCCGTGTGGCGCCACCATCGTATTACAACAGCACACAGGAGTACGAAAACGACTAATATTGTATTAAAATCGGTTCTATATTGATATTGTTTTTCAAGAGTAGACCCACAGGTTATCTTAATTACAAATAACGCAATAAATAACATTTTAAGATTAGGTAATCTCAGTAAGGGCTATAGATAGATTAGGGAAAAGTGGATCGATATCAGTATTGTTATGTATGGTTTATACGGCAAAAATTAATCCTTACTACTCTCTTTCAAAGCGGACGGAGATCACAAAAATCGTTTATTACTATAAAAGCTTTTGAATGTTTATGTAAGTGAATTAGTGAGAACCCGGCTGTGAGACAAGAGGCCGCAGGTTCGATCCGCTCACTAATATTTGTGTGATCCACAAGTAATTGTTTCGGGTATGGATGATTGTGAAAAATCTCTCGTAGTTTATACCCACGACACAAACTTGTATCCTATGGGTTTTGATCTATTTGATTGATGGTTGTATTTATTACTTATTTATTGCGTACGTATTTATTACTAGCGGCGCGGCCCGGCCCAGGTAGATACTTTTGACGGAGAAACAATTTTTGCAGATCTTTCAAAATGAACGTTCCGTGCCTATTGGTGATAGCGTGATGTAATACAGTCTGTAAGGTTAGTCGAGTGAGTTTTATATGTTCGTATAGATCTATGAAGTGATGGTACTAACAGCGTCTCGTCCTGGCGGTAATTAATGACGGCGCGCTTGTGGCCGAGCTCGCCGTCCTCCTGGAACTGGAAGTAGCGCTCGAACACGGACGCGAAGCAGTTCCGCTTCAGCAGGCCCACCTTCTTCACCACGTCCTCCCAGTCTTCGGGGATGTTCTCCATGTCCAGCAACAAGGAGATGTTGTAGCCTGGGGAAAGAAAGAATTACAATACTTTAAAACCCCTATAAACAGTATTTAAATTTCTATGATAAGTAAAGTCCGCCAAAACCCTCTCAATCGTACTTTTGATTGTAGAGGAGGCCCGTGCCCTGTAGTGGGACTTATATAGGCCGATATAGTAATATATAAATATTCAAAAACTGACCTTGTCATTGGATGATGATTATAATGGTAACTTTACACCGCTTAAACATAAACAGTACAATAATGCTTTATAGCATAAAATATGTAATGATTACTCTATTTAGAAATAATTTCATTTTTCATAAGTCATAAGTCAGTATAATTATAATTCATGGGAGCTCGCGTGTCGTTGACCGCTAGCTGATTTTATCAGCGTTACGTTACATTGTTTAAAAATAAGAAATAAATTATTATGTTAACAGATAATTATCGTTGTATTTATATTTTATTTGTCTTTATACAATTTTATGAGGTGTGTTCATCGTTATTTCAACTACCACCTGTCTTCGTGTTCAGCAGCGGTCCCCTTACAGTTTACACTGTATATGTACTAAATGACCCAATGATGAGCAAATGGCGCGAATTATAGCCTCTGCGCTTTAGCCAGTTTAATTTTAATATTTAAGTATAATCCAATTCTAACACATTCGGCGCATTCAAATTGTATCGGCTAAGCTATTTATTATTATACAGGGTATATCAAGACTGCGACCGAAAACGAAGCCGAGTGGTAGTTTTAGTGGTTACAGACACAATGCAAATAAAAATTTCGCAAAATAAGCGACAGATTTTTTTTTGCAATTTTTTGAAAATCATTGTTTTTGGGTAGTAAATACCTAGTTTTTGCGAAAATAGTAATTTAAACCCTATCGTACCATTGCGTCTTAAAAAATAAAAAGATGTATATCATTATTTTAGAAAAACTATGTATTTATCACCCAAATACGACGATAAGTAAAAAAATAGCAAAAAAAGGTTGACGATTTTTTTTGTAAAAATTTTTATTGCATTGTGTCTGAAATCACTAATACTAACACCTGGCTTCGTTTTCGGTCGCGGTCTTGATATACCCTGTATAGTGATTGATTTGATGATTTATTTATGGATCTGCTATGTAGAATACAAGATTAATTATATGGTTTCTTTTTTCTACATTTATATCTAGTTTAGACATAAATCCTATTATACAATTTCCTTGAAATTATTCTGTATTGCATAGAAACACGAGTCTTAATGCAGATGATGCAAAACGTTCAAAAGCTATCTTAAATTGAATCCATGCTTTAGGCAATGGCATTAAGTATTGCAATATTAGGGTATAAACTTATGATTTAATATTTAATACAACATAATTATCATTCTGCAATTTACTTCGCATAGCAACCAATTCCGAATATAAAGATTACGTTTCACGCTTTGGGCGCAACCGTACTAATGACACAAAATAGATTAATTTATTTCATTAATATTACTTTTATAGGTATAATTATTGTTAAACCAACTTGTGATTGAATCAACTCTTGAATTAAAAGGGGCATGCTGTTCATTTCGAGGTCACACATTGCAACGCTCATTCTAGGACATACTCGCGTCTCGCACACTCTTTCCTCTTTACTTCCAACTAGAATTTCAGATTAAATATTATTCTAGATTCGATTATAAAACATGAAATCATTGTAAAGCCTCAACAAGCTGTGTAAAATGGACCGAGGCTATCTTATCGTGCACAAAGCCCGACGGCGTATCTTATCAACAATTCGACGATATTTGTTATTTATGTATTAAAAATTGATTCATTTGTGCAGTTATGCGACATGTAAATATTTAATTTATTACCGACTCGCGTACATTATGCAAACGGCATTCAATTGATGAAATATGTCGGCCGCGCACCTCTGTATTGGTGTGAGAACCGACAATAAATCAAAGGGCGTGGTTTTGATGCCGCGGGTCCAATAATTTACAAGCATTTTATCTAAATTGAATAGCTGGAATACTTATGTGCGTTTGATATTGTTTTATGAATCTTCGACCTAGTTTAATTATGGGGAATCAATCTGGACGCAATTTCATGAAGTTTGTTGATGTTATTTCCTGTTATTGAATAATGTTATAGGCATTTAAACTACAATGAGCTTGTAACTTAATAACTTTACATCACAAATATGTTTAACAATAATACAGTGTGTTTCCATTACAACAATTTGTACTAACAATATGTAAGTAATCAATATAAAAGGCTATACAAGGCAATAAATGTCAAACGGGTTTTAATTATAAACCGCACATGCCCTTTAAGCTTCTAAGCCTTTAAAATTGCCACGCGACTGTATTATAAACCACACCCAGGTCACTATCACAATAATATTTAATTAGTTGAGGAAAACTATAAAGCTTAAATTAATTGATGCCTACAAATATAACGTAATAAACATTTGTCCAAAGTCTAAGAGCTGCAATTTGCAGGATTTATATGCAAAGCTAAAGTAAAATAGAGTTTTAATTTACGAAATCGGAACGTAACTTCCTTGTCCACATTGGAAATGCATATACGTTATAACTTTACTTGTCTGTAGGATGAAACCTACCCTTAAATAGCTTAATCTATACACGGGTCTTTTTTTTAATTTTAAAAATAATTCAAAATTAATTTATCAAATTGGGAATTGATTCTTGAACATCGCAGTTAAGAACCCACGTATTTGTCCCGTCCTCTGTTACTATATCAATCAAACAATTATCATAATTACCACATGAATGTCAAACCAGATTCTGTTTACATAGTGTAAACAGATGACTCTTGGTCTAAAATAAACTTTATTGGGAACTCAAATGCTAATCGCTTCATTTGCTCTCACTTACATAACACATTTATATCATCTGGTGTTATTCAAAAACAACCAAAACAGACTATTTTTTATGCTGGGCAAAATATGGACATAGTCACTAATGGCATCTATCTGCCCCTTAGTAAACATAGGCGTGAACATATGCAAGAACGAATTTTCTCAGGTATACACTAATTCAACACTTATACATACAAGTACAAGTGTATATAGCACACAACTATTGGTTCACTGCACATGCCTTGTGTAACGATACACACAAAAAATGTTTTGCATTCCAACTTTCTAATGCAATAGATCTACGCCTTTATAAACGTATTTACCATTCATTGTTTATACGCATTCTGAGTGAGCAAATACCAAACAATTGACTAACTTATGCATAAGTATGTGAAGGCATTTAGAAAATTACTGGCTAGTACATGACATGATGGCTATTTATTTTGCATAATTTATAACCCGCTCATAAGATAAATCTTTTTGTAAAATATTAATTTATTCTGATGATTGGTTGGTTATTTTGTAAAACAAAAGTAAAAAAAAAATATAATATTAGTTTTTTGCATGCCAAATATATAAAATAAATTATATTAAAGTATTTTTTCAATAGGGTTTAGTTTTTGGGACCCATTGATATTGTTACTGTTTGAAACATCTTATTTAAAGTTGAATAGATACATTATTAATGTATGACCTTAAGAATATATTCTCAGTTGTCACATTGACGGTAATGAATTTCAAGATAAGTTTATTTGAAACATATTATAAACTTTCAGATTGAATTAATTGAACCATTGGTAAAACCTGGCATAATGGTAAAAGAATAATTGTTTACCAACATCCCAGTAAAATGAACTTGTTGAATTACCTATTGCATGAAAGCTAATGTTGATAATGGGATCCACTCAAATGTCGCCACTTTTAATAATATGAAATACTAGAATATTATTATAAAACTGAAGGAAGTACATTAGTTCATATTCTTAAGATTGAAATTGTAAGCAACTAATACTTATTTATTATTAGACTCCATAACATACTTATGACACTAGAAGACAAATACAAATTACAAAGTAGTAAGGTATTAATTACGCTAGTAATCTAAGTTGACAAAGTATCTATTTCTTAACATAAGATAAGTTATTATACTTCTTTTTGGTACCCTTATCTTGTTTACTTTGCTTGTTGCACTAAAATTTGGCTATCTTTGCACTATCAGGCCCCACCTACACATCAACACTTGAGAAATGTACTAATCCAATGCTACTTTCTTTCTAACAGATAGAAAGACTGATTAATTGTAGTAATTTTTATACTAGTTATAAAAAGTGAAACGCACACAGGTTTATATTTTATCTGCTCTTAAACTTCAGTATTTTCTCAACCAAATCTTCCTAAACAAAGGGATTACATGACATACTTCTTTCATTAATTTTTTCACTAATATGTAAAATGATTAGACTCACCCGACTCCGTTTCTGTAAGTAATGGGCCATAGACCCTTTTGAGAAGCTCGTCCGCCCCATGTTCCTCTAATTGCTTGTAGAACTTCAATGATATACTAACCTAAAACACATTTTAATACTTGTTATATTTATATTGTAAAAGTATAATTCCACCACCCCTAACAGTAAAATTTTTAGCACTACATTTATAACTTTCATATAGAACTTGTATCTGCACAAAAAAGGCAAAACAGGCTTGTATTTGAATTTCATTAATACAATTGAATAAACTCAAATATTTGTATTTAAACATTCAATTTAATAGTAAAATAATTGTAATGTTCAAATAAGTTTACAATTCTATGTGCAAATATTTTCTAAGAATATGATATAAATATATGTAATATATTTGAGTTAAAAAATATTTTATACCCTATTGGAATATTCCCAAAAAAATAAGTGATGTTGAAAACATACCCTAACTTTGGTTTTGTCTCCATTGACATTCGATATATGAAAGAGAACTCCATCAAAATCTGCTACAGTAACATCTATTGACTCAGGCTTTAAGCTGAAAATAAAATGTTAATACTTATCACATAAATACATATTTCCTCCCAGTGTGGTGGACGAGTGCGCGGCACCTATAGCACCATACGAACGCCGGTGTCACATACATTGTTTACCATTATTGGAATCCAAAAACATTTTATAGGATGTTTCCGCACGCACACAAACGAATGCCAATAAACAACCGATATGACTCATCCATGCTGAGATAGGCACCACCGCGTCATTCTCCGACCGTGACATAATCACAATTTTAACATTTTATTAGCAAAGCTAATACACTAACATGGATTTGTAAAATAAGGCGGCCAACGTGGGACCACCCTCAGAGAACTTGACACTTGTCAAGTTACTCCCGAAAGGGGTTATGACCGAGAAACAACCCCCGTGGAAAATTCACCCCGCGGCACCACATATCACAATATTCACCAAAGGCACGCTCTATAAACAGGTCGTAATTTTATGTAAAAAAAACAGTAAACTTTCTAAGCGTAACGTACTCACCGCGCCAGTGCATTTTTATATTTAACTGTTAACGTTTCTTCTATAATTCTATTATTGATCTCGAGTAAGATCATTATTTAACAATTTATAACCTACAGTTTTTTCATAAAATCAACGCTTAAAGCACCTTCATTTAATATTTTTTACGGAAATGTTTTACGATGACCGCCCGTACATAGATATCCATAAACGACAGAAAGAAAAGGAAGCTCCAAATAAATGATATATCGGCCATATAACCATAGACTAGAACAGAGTTGTACTTTTGCAATTAGTCGACTATTTGCATCGATCCATTTTGCACCCAGGGCACAACCTTATCTTTGCAAAATAAAAAACACAACACTAGTTTTCAATAAATTGGTTGAAGTGTGCAGCATTTTTGTTTATGTTTATTCTGGAAAAACGCGTGAGAAATTACGCATATTGAATTTATGTGCGGTATGAAGTAAATGAACAATGTCGAACCAGGTAGCTCAGTTCGTAGCTGGTCTGAAGTCGCGGATAGTGGATGTACAGATAAAGACTGCACGCGAACTGTACCACTATGCGAAGACTGAGCTACGCGAAGTTCCCCAGGAGGAGCTTACGCAGTTCCTGGACGAGTTCAATCACCAGATCTTTGAGATGGTGTCCAGTAACGATGTCCATGAGAAGAAGGGTGGAGTGCTGGCTATCGGTATGTTTGTCCAGCCTCTTAAGTCACATTAATATGCCCTTGCAATCGTAAAAAACAACATTTAGATATAAATTCTGGTTGTGAATGGATGAAACTGTGATAAAACGGCTGTGTACAACTGCAGTGTATTACAGTTCTAATATTTGATATATCATAACGAAAAATCAACAATGAATATCTCATTGTCCTTATTTATTTTTACTTATTATCTCATAACTGTGGTGTTCACAAACCTAAGAACAAAAGGGAACTTAAGATACATTTCTAGGATAGTTCACATTAGATACAGGCTAAAAAAACATTACTAAGAAAATGATAATACACAAAAAATACAAGGTTAAAAATAAATTATTTAATGCCTGAATAAAATGGTATCAGCTGTGATTAATATATTCACATCTGGTCCATGAAATCTAATTATGAATAGGTCTTGTAGGAATCAAACATTATGGCCAAATGTTACTATCATATATTTTTGTATCATGGTCACAAAAAAGTATCAAATGGAAAGAAGCCATTGACAGCCTATCATCCTTGGTTTTGAATTTTATACAACCTCCACGGTGCAGTTGTTTAGACGCTGACTGTGAGACCAGAGGCTGCAGGTTAGATCCCCGCACCAAAACCAATGCTTGTGTGATCTACAGGTATTTGTTTCGGGTCTGAGTGTTTGGGAGACTGAAAAGAATCTCATAGTTTCTGATACACATGACACAAAACTCAATTTTACTGTGAGGTCAGGGCTATGTATGTGACTGTTGGATGTACTTATTTATTTTTGCATGTCCCTGTGGCCAGTATACAATATCATAGTATCATCAAGTCTGATCATTTAAAAGATTACAATAACAATGGTCACAAAAACAATGTAATGAAGATAGTTTTGTATTCTGTATGAGAGATGATTTTATGACTGAAGGAAATTAAACATGTATTCTTATTAGTTTAACTGTCATACTGTATTTTTTCTATAATGCGAATATTTCCCTTTCAGTTTGTTTAATTGGCGGTGACTGTGATACAACAAAAACAAGAATTACCAGGTTTGCCAATTACCTCCGTAATTTACTGCCATCTTCCGATGTGGGGGTTATGGAACTTGCTGCCAAGACAGTAGGGCGACTGGCTACTGTCTCTGGCATCAAAAGGGCAGAATATGTAGAGTTTGAAGTCAAGAGAGCATTTGAGTGGTTGTCGGAAGAACGTAATGAAGGAAGACGACACTCTGCAGTTTTACTTCTCAAAGAATTGGCCATAGCAATGCCGACATATTTCTACCAACAAGTGTCAGGCTTTTTTGATCACATTCTTGTTGCTCTCAAAGACCCTAAGCAGCAGATTCGTGAAGCTGCTGCTAAAGCATTGAGAGCTGGCCTAGTGGTTACAGCACAAAGAGAAACAGCAAAACAATCTACAGCAAAGCCCCAGTGGTATATGCAATGTTATGAAGAAGCTATGCTTTCATTTGAGGACATACCACTGAAGGAGAAAGGTATCACTAAGGAGGACAGGGTGCATGGAGGCTTATTAATCCTTAATGAGCTGTTAAGATGTTCTAATGCTATCTGGGAAAAGAAGTACACTTCCCTAATGCTTAGTCTGGACACACAAAAAGATATAACATTGTCAGATGATATTATTTTCATTAGCACAAAATTGCACAGTCCTTCGGTAAAGAGAGGATATCTGTGTGATGGATTTAAGACTGAAAATGTACAGTACCCAGTTCCTATATACGAATCAGCTGTGTGTCGGAAATTGCTTACGGAAAAATTCGAAAGAATCTGTCAAGGTAATCATCATTTTTAGTTCCTTTTGTAGTATGACTTGTAATTGTTTATTCAGTAAAACTTTTATTTCAGATATAATGTCACAGCGGCTTCTGAAGACTCAAGGAGTACCACAAATTCTGCTCATAATAATTCCTAGGTTGGCTGCTTACAATAAAGAGTTTTTCCTGAAGAAGTATCTCAGCCCAACAATGCACTACCTGATCTCATCACTCCGCAGCCGGGAGAGAGATAGAAACATGGCCTTTACGACCATTGGTCTCATGGCAGCAGCTATCGAACATGATATAAAGAACTACATCCCTAGGATAATGGAAGTCATAAAACAAGCATTGCCTGTTAGGGACTCACAAACTAAAAAGAGGGTTTGGGTTGATCCTTCAATATTTGCTTGCATTACTTTACTGGCCAGTTCAGTAAAAGATTTGGTAGTCAATGACATAAAAGAACTTTTGGATGCAATGTTTGCCACTGGCCTAAGTCCGTCATTAACCATATGCCTTAGAGAATTAAGTCAAAGCCTGCCATCACTGAAGACTGAAATATCTGAAGGTCTGTTAAAAATGCTCTCTTTGGTATTACGGAATAAGCCATTTTTACATCCCGGAGTTCCGAGCAGCTTAGAACAGCAAATGGGTAACATGAATCTAGTGATTGAGCAACAAGATACAGCTAGCATTGTTCTAGCGCTACGCACACTCGGCACCTTTCATTTTGAAGGCCAACATAGTCTTCTAGCATTCGTAAGACGATGTGCAGATCATTTCCTCCAAAGCGATCAACAGGAGGTCAGACTAGAAGCAGTTAAAACCTCAGCTAAATTACTTGCTGATGCGACAGTTAGGACAACGAAGACACCTTCACGAACCCTTACAATACTGACGGCTGAAGTGATCGGAAAATTATTAATAGTAGCCGTTACAGATCCAGAATATGAGGTCCGATACTGGGTGTTGGAATCTTTGAATGATATATTCGATACACATTTGGCGCAAATTGAAAATCTCAGTTTTCTATTTATGGCCATGAATGATGAGCATTTAGCGATTCGTGAGCTAGCTATATGCACTGTAGGTAGATTGAGCACAGTCAATCCAGCGTACGTAATGCCAGGCCTTAGAAAAACATTAATACAATTCTTGACAGAGCTGGAACATTCTGGAATGAGCAGGAATAAAGAGCAAGCGGCTAGGATGTTGGACAATCTGATACTACATGCTCCAAAACTTGTGAAACCTTATATGGAAACAATTCTCAACGTTCTTGTTCCGAAGTTAAAAGAATCTGATTCGAATCCAGGCGTGGTGATAAGTGTTTTGAAAGCCGTTGGGGACTTGGCGGATGTTCACGGAGATAACACAGGTCTAAAGAAATGTTTACCTGAGTTGTTGACGATCCTTCTAGAATTATTATCGGATGCCAGTGCAACAGAGAAAAGAAGCGTAGCCTTATGGGCATTCGGACAGTTGATCAGTGCTACAGGCTATGTTGTGACTCCTTACACTGAATACCCAAACTTAATGGATGTATTACTGAATTTCCTAAAAACGGAACAGCAACCTAAAGATAGACGAGAAACTATACGAGTTTTAGGATTACTGGGTGCTTTGGACCCGTACAAACACAAAATGACAAAAGGTCTGAAGCCTGATTCAACATTAGTCCCAGTAACAGACAGTAAAGCTGAAGGTAACAACTTCGATATGACAACAAGCGAGATGTTAGTGAACATGTCGTCTCCAGTACTGGATGAATACTATCCAGCGATCGTAATATCCACATTGATGAGAATATTACGAGACCCAACGTTACAACAGCATCACACAAATGTGGTACAAGCTGTGACTTTCATATTCCAATCGCTTGGAATCAAATGCGTGCCGTACATCTCACGGGTTACTCCTAGTTTGTTATACGTAGCCCGGGCTACGGACAATAACAATTTCCGCGAGTTCCTATTCACTCAATTAGCAAGGCTAATTGCAATTGTTAAGCAGCACATCCGTAATTATTTGGATAAAATATTCGATCTGATCAAAGAGTTTTGGACACCGAATAGTCCATTGCAACTAACGCTGATATTGTTAGTGGAATACATTGCTGTGGCTCTCGGATCAGAGTTCAAAGTGTATTTACCACAACTTATGCCGCAAATACTTCGTGTACTAGCCCACGATACTAGCAAAGACAGAACTGTTACGGAAAAATTATTGTACGCTTTACAAAAGTTCGAAGATAATCTCGATGACTACATGCATTTAATTGTTCCTTCTATAGTAAAGTTGTTTGACGCTTCAGACTGCCCGATCAATGTAGCTAAAGTTGCAATGGAAACTGTGGACAGTCTATCAGACTCGTTGAATTATAGCGAGTTAGTGTCGAGAATAATACATCCTTTAGTACGGAGTTTGGATACTTGCGCTGCCTTGCGTCAGACAGCGATGGATACTCTCTGCGCCTTGATAGTACAACTTGGTAGGAAATACACTGATTTCATACCATTGGTGCAGAAGGTGGTAGTGAAACACAGAATTCAGCATCAGAACTATGAGTTGTTGCTATCGAGACTGCAGTCTAGTCAAACGCTTGCTATGGACGAGTTCTTGCAAAGTACCAGGCGTAAACCAAGGAACAATAACCAAGAGGTATAATATTATCAATATGTTTACCGATACTATAAAATTTTTGTATAATTTTAAAAATATTGTTTGTTTTTCAGGCTCGTATCGTGGTATGTGACACGTCACAGTCCATCAGGAAGTTGTGTGTAAACGCTCATAACTTGAAACTCGCATGGACGGTGAGCAGTCGTGTATCGAAAGACGATTGGCTGGAATGGCTCCGGCGCTTCAGTATTGGCCTGCTTACTGAATCACATAGCCCTGCTCTGAGGTGAGTTAAGAATTTAATATTAAAATACTAAATCAATATGAACATTGTCCTGTCTATAATTTTATGCTCTCTATGCAGTATTTTTTGTGGCTTATAAAATCTATACATATAATAAAAATGTAAATGGTCGATGTCTGTACATGGAAGATATTTAAGAAATTTCAACGCGGGGGGTCTTTATAACAGCAACAGAATACAAAACAATTTTTTTTAGAATTTTTGTCTGTCTGTCTGTCTGTCTGTCTGTATGTTTGCTTGCGCATCACGCGAAAACTACTGCACCAAATGAGATGCGGTTTTCACAGTTGTATTGCTGCAGGTTCAACTTAAAAACTGGTATATGTTGTATTTGCATACAGAGTGTTTCTTTTTGTTTGCTTGCACATTACTCATAAACTACTGCACCAAATGAGATGCGGTTTTCACAGTTATATGGCTGCAGGTTCAACTTAAAAACTGGTATATGTTGCATTTGCATACAGGGTGTTTCTTTTTGTTTGCTTGCACATTACTCAAAAACTACCATACGAAATGAGCTGCAGTTTTCACAGTAATAATTGTGCACGTCCAATTTGAAAACTGGTATATATTTTATTTATAGACAGGGTGTTTATTTTTATTTACTTTTGCACAACGCAAAAACTACAAGACGAAATGAGATGCGGTTTTACAGTTATATAGGTACAAGTCCAACTTAAAAACTGGTAAATGTCTTATTTACACACAGGGTGTTTCTTTGTATTATGGAAGATAAATGAGAAAAACTAATATTCCCCATATTAACACTGGATTAACACTTAGGCTACATTTTATCCAGATAAATTAAGTGTTCCCGTGGGATGAGGACGAAAATCCGATATATTTGTTACTTTTTATACTCAAAGGGATGCGATGGGCGTGGATTACATACCTTGAGTGAGAATGAGATAGGACGGGTGGGATATAACGGGACGGAACGGGATGAGAAATACCAAATAATCTATACATGTATATTTTTAAAACAAAGTTAATCACGCAGACGAAGTTAGCGGGCAGAAGCTAGTCGATCATAAAAACGAAAGTAACAATTTTTGCATCATCATTATTTTGCGAACTTAGAAGCAGCTAGTGGAACTAGTTACTATCTTTTGGTGGGGATTTTAAACAGACTACCTGTAGCTTCGTATAATGACATACAGCTGATTTACTTTACGAATTAATTCGTTTCAGAGCATGTCTAGACCTGGCCCACAATTATTCGCAACTCTTGCGTGATCTGTTCAACGCTGCTTTCGTCTCGTGCTGGACGGAACTGGACAATACATCTCGAACCGAACTCGCCAATGCACTGGAACAAGCATTGACGGCTCCAGATGCACCGGAGTTGGCGCATACGGTGTTAAATCTAGCGGAGTTTATGGAGCATTGTGAAGGAGGCACCATACCAATATCCACGCATTTGCTCGGAGAAAGAGCGATGCATTGCAGGGCTTATGCTAAGGCGCTTCATTATAAGGTATGCTATGGTATTAAACTTAAATGCTTTTTAAAGGCTTTTTATTACCGCAATATGTGTAACAATATGAATGGATGTTAAGAAGAATAAAATAAGAAGTTGGTAATTACAATAATAAAAGTCAGTTTACTTAAGGTTCGTTTTCTCTTTACAGGAAGAAGAATTCCGCACCGGCGCAACGTCACAAGTAGTAGAGGCTTTGATACACATAAACAATAAACTACAGCAGAAAGAAGCAGCCGAAGGGCTTCTCGAGAGAGTGATGGCGCAGCGCGAAGCTGGAGACGCTAACCTTAAAGTACAAATACGGTGGTACGAAAAACTACACAATTGGGAAAAGGCTCTCAATCTTTACGGAGAGAAGCTTTCCGATGATCCGGACGATATGGATGCTTACCTCGGAGAACTTCGATGCTATGAGGCCCTGGGAGAATGGGTCAAGTTGTATAACACAGTTTCTCAAAGTTGGATAAAAATGGGCACTGATGAAAAATACAAGGCAGCGAGACTGGCTGCCGCAGCTGCGTGGGGACTAAACGAATGGGACTCTATGGCTAAGTACGTCAGTTTCCTCCCAGAAAATACCCAAGATGGAGCGTTCTACAGAGCCGTCCTCAATATCCATAACGGCGAGTTTGACATGTCCAAACTGTTTATAGATCAAGCAAGGACTTTACTAGACTCTGAACTGACTGCAGTAGCGGGTGAGAGTTACCAGAGAGCCTATGGAGCATTGGTTAATGCACAGCTTTTAGCTGAGCTAGAAGAAGTGATCACCTACAAACTGGAGAACGAAAGACGGGAATCAATAAGACAGGCGTGGTGGACACGGTTGCAAGGAGGCCAAAGGTTAGTGGAAGATTGGCGCAGAATTCTTCAAGTACGCAGCTTGGTACTAACGCCCCAAGAGGATATGGCGACATGGCTGAAGTTTGCCTCGCTTTGCAGAAAGAGTGGAGCTCCTCGACAAGCTCACAAAACATTGGTTATGTTACTTGGTTGTGATCCGAGCAAGAACCGTGATAAGCCGCTGCCTACACACGAACCAAGACTGACTCTTGCATATGCGAAACATTTATGGGTAGCTGGAGACAAGCAACTTGCGTACGACCAACTCCAACGATATGTAGACAATGCTGAAACTGCAGATCCTGAGCACTGCAGGCTTCTTGCTCGATGTCATTTGAAGTTAGGCTCGTGGTGCGAATCTTTGCTTGGTATTAACGAACACTCAATACCAGCAATTTTGCGAAACTATGCAGCGGCCACTGGCCTCTCATCTGATTGGTACAAAGCCTGGCACGCGTGGGCATACATGAACTTTGAAACAGTACTTTTTTACAAACACCAAGACACTAACTATGGTCGTGGAAATTCTGGAGAGAAGAGACTCAGTTCTGAATGCATTCAACAGCACACGGTGCCTGCTGTGGAAGGATTCTTCAAATCGATAAATCTCTCGCACGGCAGTTCCTTGCAGGACACATTGCGTTTACTGACGCTGTGGTTTGATTACGGCCACTATTCCGCCGTACACGAGGCTCTGGTGGAAGGCATCAGGACTATAGAGATCAACGTTTGGCTTCAAGTGATTCCGCAACTAATCGCTAGAATCGACACGCCAAGAGCTTTGGTTGGAAAGTTGATCCATTCTTTACTAATCGACATAGGAAAGTCGCACCCTCAAGCTCTCGTGTATCCATTGACTGTGGCGTCCAAATCTTCCTTTATAGCCCGGAAGAATGCCGCAAATCAGATTTTAAAATCCATGTGTACACATTCAAGTAACTTGGTGAACCAGGCGGCTATGATTTCTGAGGAACTCATCAGAGTGGCGATCCTATGGCATGAGCAGTGGCACGAGGCTTTGGAGGAGGCTTCGAGGCTGTACTTTAGCGAGAACGATGTGAACGCCATGTTCAAAACCCTGGAGCCGCTGCATGCGATGTTGGAGCGAGGACCCCAGACGCTGAAGGAAGTGTCATTCAGTCAAGCTTATGGTAGAGATCTCAATGAAGCGCAAGAATGGTGCAACCGATACAAAGTAATTATTAGTATTCTATTCTTTTTCTTGATACATGGACTAATTTTCTAGACCATAAATTATGGATTGCGCAATACACATTCCGATTAAGCAATCAAGTACAGATGGGTGCATAAGCGTGAGTGAGGCAAACTACAAGACACAGTCTTGTCGCTACAGCGCAATCTATAAGTCGCTATAGAAGGGAAGGCCTATGTTCACCGAAGGTCTTGTGGCTAAAGATGACTACACCATTTTTTTGTCTAATCTGCTAAGATATCGTTGTTTCCCAGGAGTCAGGGCTGGTGCGCGACTTGAACCAGGCGTGGGACCTGTACTACCACGTGTTCCGGCGCATCAGCCGGCAGCTGCCGCAGCTAACGTCGCTGGAGCTGCAGTACGTGTCGCCGCGCCTGCTCAACTGCCGCGACCTGGAGCTGGCCGTGCCCGGCTCCTACGTGCCCGACCAGGACCTCATCCGCATCGCGCACATACAGAGCAGCCTGCAGGTCTATACACATTAACTGCGAGTCACACACACCGTGTGTAATTTAGGGCGTAACGAGTTTGCGGTTGTCGCACTCCATGCGTGTTGTTTCAATACATAATACTTCTGACACACTGGTGGATAGCTCGTTATTTTGGGACAGCATTAAAAGTGTACTTTTTTAATGAATAAACCTTTCCAACTCTGCATCATAGTAGAATGGACTGGTAGAGAATTACAATTTGTAAAAAGAGATTAAAATAATGGTATCAGATGCTCCTAAAAGTATTTATAATCATCAAATCAATCTTATAATATTTTTTCTGCAGGTAATAACATCGAAACAAAGACCACGACGTCTATGCATCCGCGGCTCCAACGGCAAAGACTACATGTTCCTACTCAAAGGTCACGAGGATCTCAGACAGGACGAGAGAGTGATGCAACTGTTCGGCCTGGTCAACACCCTACTCCAAGCCGACCCAGACACTTTCCGAAGAGATCTCGCAATACAGAGATACGCAGTGATACCGCTGTCGACTAACTCCGGGCTTATAGGATGGGTCCCGCATTGTGACACGCTGCACTCGTTGATAAGGGATTATAGAGAAAAGAGGAAATGCCTGCTGAATATAGAACACAGGATTATGCAGAGGATGGCTTCGGATTTGGATAAGCTGATGCTGATGCAGAAGGTTTGTTATTTCTGGCTTTCTTTTGACATACACTTCCTAAACAGTAGACTGTTTTCTGTTTGTATTAGCAAATCAATCGTTATCACAAGCAATTTATTTGAAAATACATAAATAAATAAATACACCCAACAGTCACATACATAGTCCTGACCCCACACTAAGATCGAGTCTTGTGTCGTGGGTATCAGGAACTACGAGAGACTTTTCGGTCTCACAAACACCCAGACCCGAAACAAATACCTGTGGTTCACACAAACATTTGTCTCGGTGCGGGGATCGAACCCGCGGCCTCTCGTTTCACAGCCGGCGTCTAACTAACTGCGCCACGGAGGCTGTCCACATCTGACAACATTATATAATTATTGGTCCTTCGAGCTGGATTTGGAATGACGTCATTTTTATTCGGTTTTTTAATTAAAATATTCTACAGGTGGAAGTATTCGAACACGCCCTAGAGCACACAACAGGCGATGACCTAGCGAAACTGCTGTGGCTGAAGAGTCCTTCCTCGGAAGTGTGGTTCGAGCGTCGCACCAACTACACTCGCTCTCTTGCTGTCATGAGCATGGTGGGATACATCCTCGGGCTCGGGGACAGACATCCCTCCAATATCATGCTGGATAGAGTCACCGGAAAGTTCCTGCACATCGACTTTGGCGACTGCTTCGAAGTGGCCGTCACTAGGGATAAGTTCCCAGAGAAAATACCGTTTAGGTTGACCAGGATGCTCATTAACGCTATGGAGGTAAACACTCAGTTTGTTACGCTACGTATTGCCTAATGCCTTCAAATAATCATTCCACCATTCAGTATTATATCAATACAGTACTACATTTATCATCTTGTACAGTGTTGCCAGTAGAAACATTACAAAACATTGCAATAATGTCAAGTTTATGATTATTTTGCCATAATCAGAAATTTTGAACGAGCAATTATATGTATCTTTTGATTCACAGGTAACAGGCATTGAAGGCACATACAGGCGCACATGCGAATCAGTAATGGAAGTGCTCCACAGACACAAAGACAGCGTGATGGCCGTACTAGAAGCCTTTGTATACGACCCTCTACTAAACTGGCGACTCATAGACGCTACCAGGAGGTCCCGAGCAGACGTGGAGATATGCTCTTCATCCGACCCTGCATCATCACCTCAGCCCAGTCGTAGCCGCGTTATACAAAACGACTTGACCCAACCAGCTGAAACGAATCTTAATGAAAGGGCCCTGGCTATAGTGAACAGAGTAAGAGATAAACTCACAGGGCGCGACTTCCCCCATATAGACGAGATTGTGTCTGTCCAGAAGCAAGTGGACCTCCTCATACAACAGGCTACGAGTAATGAGAATCTGTGTCAGTGTTATGTGGGCTGGTGTCCGTTTTGGTAGTTATGTTGCTGCTTGCGTGCTGCCAGAGTAATAGCTGGAGTAATGGGAGGATTAAAGCTATTAAGATCATTTTTTGGATATCACATTTGTCTTGCAATACTATTAAATAACCACTTCAATTCCGTTGCGGGTTTGTGTTACAGCACCATTAGCATATTATTACGGGTGAAATACTTTTGAGAATACATGTTGCTAGTAATTGACACTTATTTGTTTTTTAATAAAAATATATTTCTTATGCCTTAACCCTCCCATACTCCAACAAAGCCCATAAATTTATGATATAATCTATACCAATGTATGCATTTGTAATCTTAACTTAGAAGCCAATGTATAACAAAGTATAGACCTGATTTAAAACATTAATAATGGTAAAAATGGCTCGATAACATCGAGGCATTATACTGGAGCAGACATCGTAAACAAAATCAGGCGCACACAAACCTGAATTACGAGAAGCCAGTGGAGCGAGAAGGAAGATAGCTGGACTGCGTGAGAGTGATAAAGATAGCATCAAAAATAGCGACACGTGTACCGTTCTTTTATATTAAACAGATTTTGTTTGCGTGGTCACCTCTATAACATTTCAATGCCCAGTATATTCTGTATAATGTAAACGCATTAATTGATAAATAATATGCAGTTACTGTTAAGTGCCTGATGAAAATAAGTTAATTATGTCACATAGTTGTTAAGTGACATTTCATAGTGCCATGAAAAATATAGACCTTATGTTAATGGTAATAAGACTCAGTTATGTTCAGTTTTATGCATTGGCAGAGTACACGTGTTGTACTCTGAATTTGTGAATAGGAATTTTAGGGATTTTTATAGTAATCAATAATCCTTAGTACAAATGGCTAGTAATATTCAGGGCGTAAGGGGATAGCTTCCTTAATAAAATACTGCTATTCTTGGATATAATGCGATATGAAACGTACACGATACAAACTCTAATGCCAGCGCGCATGTTGCTCGGTGTTACGTCACTTACCCAACAAAATAATAGAAAAAAATCCTCGATTGCGGTTCCCTTACCCTAATCGTCTAATTCACTCAAATAGTAGACTACTAGACTAATACACATAGTTCATAGTGTTGTGAAAATATTTATTTTGGTAGCACTTAACACACATTACCTACTACCAAATACAGTCAACGCAAAATATCTTGTCCGATGTGAACATTCAACGTATTGCTGCGATATGAGCAATGTCAACGGGCTAACTTCACAGTGGACTAGTTGTGTTGCGATTACTCCACAGTCTACACAAACATAAAATTTTTATCACATAACCAGTGTAAATAGATTTGTTTGTAATTTACTTAAATGTTTTATGTAAGTGATACCAGATATTTTTGTTTTTTTTTTTATTGTAATAAACGCAATTTTGTTGAACATGATTTTCTTTTACTACGCTACTTTACGTTAATTTACTAATTTACAAGCAGAAAAATGCATCAATTTTATCACCACTTTATATTTTATCTATACGCTCGTCACCTCTACGAGACTGTCCTTGCGGCATCATTGATATAATTTAAATAAAATACTACTCGCTGCATCCAAAAATCGCTAATCACATTGTTATATTGTTCGAACCTAAGGGTTCTTAGATTTACGCGAATGTTACAACATTGAAATAAAATATTTTTTACGAATTTTAGTTTGTAACCAGATCCGCGATAAAATCCTTTAAAATTAGTTTCATTTCAATTTACTTACCTAGTTTACAATTAACAGCATCGATAATTATACCACAAGTTTACACTCGAGTTGACTGTTGACACGCTTCTACAAAATGCCTTGTCTTATAATTTGCAATAATCATAAAACTCTGCAATACAATTGTTGGTTTGCTCACGGACGCAACAATTAGATCGCACGGACCCGCATTCCTCGCCCAAGGAGATCAAGTCCCGTGGAGTCGTGTCTGGATCGTTAAAAAATAATCCAGATAAAATAAATGAGTAAATAATCTGTCAGTGAATCCAAGTATGTTTTATTGTTTTCCTCTTAAAATAGATTTACGTATATTAACTGAAATGACTGTTTATTCATAACGATTATTTCGGGATTCGAACCCGTGACGTTCGTCTCGGCAGCGCCCGTCCGATGCGTTATCAACAGCACCACGGAAAACTTTAATCATAGCCGCGTTATTAGCTATAAGACATTTTTCAACTGCAATAGAAATAAAACAAATGTTTAGATCATTTTAACAATATTCCTTGCGGGAAATAATACAAAGTGCTAACCCGATTTTCTTAGAGCTTTGAAGAGAAATACCTTATGCCTTGAAATAAAACTAATTTTTACGGATTTTTTCTCGATTTGGTTTATTTATTTTTCATTTTTTAACTGTTACATTTGCGTAAACCTAAGAAACCATTATACCTTATGCCTCTCTGAAGAAACGTTCTTTCTCGAGGTAAAATTACGAATACAACCGATAAAGTATTACAACACGGTACATCGGCGGAATTGCATACAAAGACTCTGTGCCTTTCAATAACTTTACAAAGGTCTACCTGTTTATCTGAAACTTTCATCATCCGCAAAAGTACGCGGCCATAATCGTCAATAGAATATGTCTCTGAGAACAATTTTTCTATAAGACGAACCCAGCCCACTTTACCTTTTTTCTCTGTATAAACTGCATTAAGAAAGACGTTGGCATTGCATTTTGTCCTTGCTTTCTATTATGCGCTTGCATTGTATGTATGTATATGTAAGTGTATGGATTACAATTGTATATTAATTTATTATATTCATTGCATAGATCAAGAGTCAATTAGATTATTTATATTTTATTACCAAAGGCTTTTACTATTTGAAAAACTACTTTCGATTACCTACGTGACATAGAGGAGACAGTAGCTAAATAAATAAATAATAAAAAATGTATATTTCCTTATACACGTCGCAAATCTTACAACTGCTGCTTTGTTGTGTAGTAAACTATGTAAGCACCTGTGAAATTCGGCTTAGGATCCAATGCTTACAGAGTCCCGCCAGTGTAAATTAACTATCGTATCACGGCAAATAATACATAAGGATCAGAGACTATGTTCATCGTTGCTTCTTCAATAAACAGTGTATACGAGTCTATTGTATTCATGGCAATGATACATTTTACCGAGAAATGACACTCTTCAGGAACGTTATAATAGTCTCTACCTATTACCGAAGAACTAAAATATTACTGTACCCTTTCACACCTAACATGACTTCCTTAAATTAATTTATTAACCTTGTCAAAACTAATGAAACGCTGTAAAGACACCAGATTCATCGAGTATTTACTAGAGGTTGAATATGACGCATGAAACTATCAAAACAAGAACGTACCGCACGAGAATAACATTCACGTAACAGAATTGAAACAAGTATTACAGTTGTAAAATTTTCTACGTTAAAATTACTTGTAAAGACACGTGCAAACTAATTTAAGACGTAACTCAGATATGACTTGTGAGTTTGTGGAAATTAGGATGAGTTTCATATTCTCCGTCCGCTGGCTTCATGCGTATACGACGCGTGTGTAAATAGATTGCTATTGTGACCTAATTGTGCCACATGAGTGTAAGGAGAATTTATTCAATACGTACTGGTATGCCACCATATCAAAACGATCCGTCTTCAAGGGACAATCAATCACTAGACAATATATAATCAACTAGAGATCGTTTGCCTTAATCAGTTGGTCGGTGACCGCGGAGCGGGGAATACGCTCGACACTCGCTCGGTGCTTACGTCGGTCGCCTCGAAGACGCACGATGATGAACAATTTCAAAGTAGTTAAATTTAGTGAATTAAGTAAGTACACGTGATATTTGTTCAGTTATTTCATAATGATAATTTATCTTGTTATTATTATTAACCAATACAATCTGTATTGTAAATGATTTTGGCGCAATAATACGCAATAAATAAATTGCATTATGACTTCGTGACACTGAAGAAAATCGTGTCATGGTTTAGTAATCTAGTCTCATATTGTTCAACAACTATGTGTTAGATTTTCAAAATTTGCGAATACAATGTGTATGAAGGCTTTTGCAAAATATGTATGTATATATTGTGTTTTTTTATTCTAATCTCAAATTGGCCAAGATTTCTTAGGACATAGGTAGGTATCTAAATAATAGACATTTCCATATGAATTCATAGGTAACTATTACTTCGGATAGGTCTTTTTGTTTCTACATACAAGTAAGATTTTTATTAATTCGTAACAAAAGACCTAACATTGGTGAAGTAGAAATAGTGGTTCATTATTTAATTCTACTTTTTATTATAAAAGTATTATAAAAATTGGTAGGTATTATAATATTTAATATACGTGTTTTATTATATAGCAATAATAATTATTTGATCATACAAAAACAATTAAATATGACCTTATACTAATCACCTTTCTTATCACGCGGTTTTTGTGGTTGATATTGATAACATTCATTCAATATTCCTTGTTTCCCTATTGACAGGCGAAGCCGTGCAAAATTTGGTCAAGGAGGCTGTGAGTGTGCGCGAAATGGCTTACTGTCCCTACTCGAACTTCGCAGTCGGCTCCACGATACTCACAGAGCAAGATTCGAGGATATACACCGGTTGCAATATCGAGAACTCGGCGATGTCCCCGGCGCTATGTGCCGAGAGGACAGCGGTTTCTAAAGCAGTGTGTGACGGATACCTCAAGTTCAAAACTGTAGTGGTGGTGGCGGAACAGCAAGAATTCACAGCTCCGTGTGGTGTTTGCAGACAAACGCTGAACGAATTCCGCGGCTCTAACGGCGACATAGACATTTACCTCGCCAGGCCCTCCATGGAACTAGTGCTGTGCACTAAGTTATCGCAAATCCTACCGCTGTCGTTTATGCTCCATAAAAACGCGTTCTGTAATTAATTGCTGTGTAAATCTAAGAATAACAAAGGGGACGGAAATATCGCAATCTATTGTTTGTCAACTGTAAGGTGTTGTAAATAAGAGTAGGTACGTGTATTAATATACAATTTATTGCGTAATTCATGGATTACAAAATACTTATAACATAATGATAATATGTACATGATAACATAGTGCGATGTTAAACAATGAGCCTTGGACGAAGTTATGTTACAAATATTTCTATATCCTGAAACATTTTGACGGAAAACACACTTGATGATTTCGTACTTCTACCTAATATCGGATAGAGATGGATTTTAAAAGAACTGGACAGATACACAATAATGTAAGCTGTACCTAAGTATGACCTTTCAGTAATAATGTGAGATACAACAATATTGCTACTAACGACCTTGACATTTATAACCTTTTTGGTAATACGTCTAACGTAGAATGTTTCTTTCTAAGTGTATTATCATAATAGGTATCAAATTTAATATTTCCGTCTGCGAAACTCTCTGTAAATATCACCCGCATTACAAGTATAATAAAGTTTTAAACAATCTTTAACATATATTAAATTAAATTTTCATTTCTTTCTCTTCTCTTGTACAATGCCTTCCTTTGTTACATAACTCCGTCCAATGACAACTACAGTGAAATATTAATAACAATAAGTGTCACTTAGCCCTAGGGATTCCCCTTGGGTTTTACAGACAAAACTTCCTTGACATGCGGTGGGCGTGGACTATATTATTAAAATGCAATATTTAGGCACTTTCTTCATCAACAATTATTTTTTACGTGATTATGGAATAAGCATAGGACATCAGTATTAAAAAACTGAAGGTAAATTACAAAGTAGAAAGATTGTTTTAAGTGTTTTTATATCTCTTATATGTATACAATGAACAGTGATAAAAATCACATTATCTCGACACATCTGACAATGTTGTTCGCATTTATAATTCAGCGATAAAATAGTCGTCGATGACGTATGAACATGATTACGGAAGAAATTATGGCTAGTATAGTTCTGGGGGTAAGGGGTAAGGGTTAAAACTATCAGTCTCCCTGAAAAACAAAACGATGTAGCCAGAAACATAACTTATTGTAACAGTTGGGTTACAATCAACGGTCGATAATAACTATAGAATAGAATACACACGTACAAACTTAAACAATAAATACAAATAAAGTGAAATAAATTATGTAAACTATGAAGTGTAAAGCGTAATTTATTTACAGGGGATACATTTGCACATGACTGAAATCGAATGGAGACCGCATGTAATATAATGGGCGAAATTTCAACATTTTCAAATATAAGGAAATATATTTTATTATAGAAAAATACATTTGATATTAATTCCAGTATCGATTAACCACAATTCAATAGATAATATCGCAAATACTCGAGGAAAAAATTTGGACAGGCATATTTACGCAACAAACGCCATTCAAATATTAACTCCCACTTAGTCAGTACATTTAAGGGGGGGGGACTTGAAATATTATTATGCACTTGACTACAAGTGCATTATAATATTTCAGTGGCGTTTGAGGACATAAAAGAAGAAAAATCTACTCAGACATATTTTTCACTGAATGAGCTGAGGCAAATATTGCTTACATGCCTCTTATAAAAATATCCAATATTCCCAAATTTAAACATCGAAATCTACCAGAACGGACACCATCCAATATAACACTGGCACAAATTTTCATTACTGGTGGCCTGTTTGACCAACAAATCTACTTGCTTGGGCACGCTCACCACCGATTCTACATATGGGAAGTCCCTTCCAGTCAGCTTATCTCTGATCCTGTTCAATATTGATAGGGCTCGCTTGTTCAAATTCGCTTCTGGGGGCAATTCCAGTGACTCGTAGTGGAGGTGGTTGCGACTTCGACTGGGGAGGGTGTATGAAGAGTCGATGTCTGAAGAGAAGGAGGACTCTGTAAGGGAATGGTGTTCGTTGTCGACGAGTCTCCAGTTGAGGAGCGGGTCGTGCACGAAGGCTTCCAGTACCGCCATCACGCTGTCCCTGTGCTTATGGAGAACGTGCATCACCGACTCGCATGTGAAGCGGTATGTGCCTTCGATGCCCGTCACCTAAATCAAGGGTAAGGTAATTAATTTTAGGAATTAAACATTGGAGAACCACAATACACAAGTCACTACAATCTTCTATCCTCACAGGCCGTGAATGCCTAATTTCTGAGTGTAAGCAGATGATGATGACTAAATTGTGAAGTTTTTGTTTCTAGTTCGTAGACAAATCAGTTGGAATTGTTGTTGAAAGTAATGGCCATAAAGATTTTGGTATAATTTAAATACTCGAGCTCGTTTTCACAGTTAAACGCAAATGCTTATTAAGTCTTAAAACTTTTATATCACTAAAATAGTTACTTACGTATAAAGGAACTTATTATTAGATTCAGCATTTACTCCTAAGTATCTTTATATGATTAACCTGTGTTTTCTTGTTCTAGTCGGCAGTATCAGTCCTACAAATCTTCAATGATTGGGCTACATGGATAAACACTCCACGGTTCGTGACTATTAGCTAACTATCAATTAATGTGTAAACGCACGAAGGCCGTAATTGCAGTCATTAGAACCAATTCATTCTAGCGGGAGAATTCAATGTAACTGACATGGATTAAACACATAATCCATGGCGTATGTGAACCATAACAATCGGTAATTTCAAATTTACAGCACATAATATAAAAAAAAATATAAGATACTAGCTTCTGCCCGCAAACTTCGTCTGCGTGGTTAACTTTATTTAAAATCTCCCATCCCGTCCCGTTATATCCCGCCCACCCCATCTCATTCTCACTAATGGAATGTAATCCAGTCCCATCCCATCCTTTTGAGTATAAAAAAGTAGCAACTATATCGGAATTCCTTCTTCATCCCACGGGAACACTAACCTTTTCGGGATAAAAAAGTAGCCTATGTTACTTCTAATATCTCCAAGAATATGTGTACAAAGTTTCATGATGATCGGTTAAGTAGTTTTCGAGTGAAAGCGTAACAAACAAACTTCATTCATTCACATTCATAATATTATAAGTAGGGATGTATAGAGAATGGAATTAACTTTCTACAGCCGATTAGAGCAAAGATTAGTTGACTTTTAGCGTGCAAATTCGATGCATAAAGCCCATTAATTTCTATCCCCGCACGAATAAATGTTCGTATTTACTCACAAATATTGCTGGTTTGGGTGTTTAGGTTGTTTATCGTTAAGTGATTTATCCATGACAACAAAAGACTATTAAATAGAAAAATGAGTAATAACTTAGCATACATTTTCATTACTGCCACACATAAACTTTTATTATACCTATTGATGACGGAATTTTACATAGGTACATGAGTGCATTCAGGAAAAGTATACAAATAATGTTTACACAGACAGATCAATAACGCAGTAAGTTTCTTCTGAAACTTCGCCAGGAAAAATCCTTAGAACAGTCTTCAAAACAAATACATAAATTATATTGCTGGAAAAAACACATTGGCTAAAAGAGGAAATACACATGTACCGATGATTGAATCTGAGGCCTTACTAGTTGGAACTTATAGCAATTACGATTCACGAACCTCAACATTGATTGGTACGATCGGACAGACTAATATATTTTAGACTAATTCCCTTCCACATATTGTTTATTGGAGTTAGAAGCTATTTAAAATAAATAATATTTTTTTAGGTGACTGCTAAAAATTATAATCGGGTTGACTGAATTTACAATAACATTACACGACCGTAGAAAGGTCTATCATTTCATTGTATTGCGATTTATTTTACTTTTGATAAATAGTACTGGGTGGGGGCTATTTCCACCAGAACGCTATGAAAATCCTCGGAAAATATCTATGTTTAGACTTCTTGAATCTGATGATGTTGATGGTGATGCCGATATACTTACTTATGCACAACTTGACACGCCAATATTACTAAATTCAATATAATTAATGTATTTTGTAACTAAAGCTAATGCTACCAAGACGCCGTATTACTAAAAATTGCATTCACTCACCTCCATAGCATTAATAAGCATCCGCGTCAATCTAAACGGTATCTTCTCTGGGAACTTCTCTCTCGTCTGGGTGACTTCAAAGCAGTCACCGAAGTCGATATGCAGGACCTTCCCAGTGACCCTGTGCAGCATGATGTTGGAGGGATGTCTGTCGCCGAGACCGAGAATGTACCCCACCATGCTCATGACGGCAAGAGAACGAGTGTAGTTGGTGCGTCGCTCGAACCATACTTCCGCTGTTGGACTCTTCAGCCATAGGAGTCTTGCTAGGTCATTACCTGGTGTTTGGGATAGGGCGTGCTCGAATACTTCCACCTGTTTAGAAATTAAGAATGGAATCTTAAAGTCACCCAATATATGCAAATCTCTGAAGTTAGGTATGCAAAGAAATATGAAAAGACTTTCTCACAATCCTACTCTACGGTTAAGATCATCCCTAGATCCTCTTTTGTTAGACTTTAATCAACCATATCGTTCTAAAATGGTATATTTCACATATCGGATTTTTTGTACTCTTAGATATGAATCAAAACGGTGATATGCTTCATCGTCAAAGTGAGTTATAATTGTAAATTAACATACAGGGTATATCAAGACCGCGACCGAAAACGAAGCCAGGTGATAGTATTAGTGACTTCAGACACAAAGCAAGTAAAAATTTCTCCAAAAAATTCGGCATCTTTTTTTTTGTTTTTTTTTACTTATCGTCGTATTTGGATGATAAATACATAGCTTTCCTAAAATAATGATGCAGACCTCTCTATTTCTAAACACTCAATGGTACGTAAGCGTTTAAATTGTTAATTTCGCAATAACTAGGTATTTACCAAACAAAAAAAATGATTTTTAAAAAATTCTAAAAAAAAATCTGTCGCTGTTTTGGTGAAATTTTTATTTGCATCGAGTCTGTAACCACTAAAACTACCACCTGGCTTCGTTTTCGGTCGCGATCTTGAGATACCTTGTATATATAGTCACTACAAAAAATAGATGTGAACAAAACCGAAATTCCCTTCCAAGCCGTTCCCTTCTAAAGAGAAATAAAATATTATATATTTAAAAAACTCCAACTAACCTTATGCTTCAACATCAGCTTCTGATAGTCCGAAGCCATCCGCAACATAATTTGCTGCTCCGTATTCAAGGCCATCTTATTAGTCTTCTTGTCTCTGTAGTCGCTGATGAGGTTGTACAGGGTGTCACACTGCGGCACCCAGCCTATAAGCCCGGAGTTCGGTGACAGCGGTATGACAGCATATCGTTGTATGGCTAGATCATGTCTGTATGTATTACTATCAGCTTGCAGTAATGTGTTGACCAGGCCGAACAGTTGCATCACTCTCTCGTCTTGTCGCAGATCCTCGTGGCCTTTGAGAAGGAACATGTATTGTTTGCCGTCCGAGCCTTGGATGGTGAGACGTCGGGGACGCTGCTTTGATTTTATTACCTGCAACATATTATATGTATTGAAGTATTTAATGAGAATTATTCGATTTCGACTCTGTTAAAATTTTGGTGAAACTAATTCAATTTTGGTATTAAATGACTAATAATTTTATTGTATGAAATTTTGGATATCAGTTTTTAACACACGAAGTAATTCAGTACCTAATCATTATTGTTGCATATAGTTGAATGTTATTAAACTGACCTGCAAATGGCTATGTATATGCGATATCCGTATGATCTTCTGGTTGGGCACGTACGACCCCGGCACGGCCAGCTCGAAGTCCTTGCAGGAGTGCAGGCGCTTGCTGACGTACTGCAGCTCCAGTGACGTCAGCGAACGGAACTGCGCCTGGATGCGCCGCACCACGTGGTAGTACAGGTCCCACGCCTCGTTCAGGTACCTGTCGTCGTTGCTCTCCTGGATTGAGAAACACATTATTCCTTTGGAGAATGGCAGTGACATTGGAATATTGATGTGTAAAATACCGACACATTAAAGAAAGAATTTAAAGAAGCAAATAAAGTCGATACTGTTATAATTGAGAATTAAAAACCTTCCAAAAAAATGCTTTATCAATAGTTAAAACACTTCGAAATACGATCAATGGTTATCAAGATATTCAAGAACAAACATATATACAAAATACACTTGTAGGATATTTGACTCCGTGGGGATAACTATTACCCTACACGTTACTGGAAAATCCATCATAGAGACCGCATATGGTATGTTTCCGGTTCAGTGTGAAGAACTGTTGAAGAAATAAAAACTCACCTTATACATATCGCACCAGCGCTGAGCCTCTTTAAGGTCCCTTCCATACATTTGCAAGAAAGATACTTCTTTCAAGGTTTCTGGAGGCCTGTCCAGCATGGCATGCATTTTATCCAGTGTCTTGAACATTCCTTTGTAGTCTTTTTCACTAAAGCAAAACCTGCAAAGTAAAAACACGATCATTTCAGATAAACACGACAAAATGTGTCTTGCAGGTATGGACGCATGAGTTAAGTATTATAAAAAAGTTACCTTGAAGCTTCATCCAGCGCTATATACACTTGGTCGTGCCACAAAATAGCTACTTTAATTAACTCCTCCGAAATTATTGCGGCCTCGTTGACCAAGTTCTGAGAATGAGTGCACATGGTCTTCAAAATATAATTGGCTGCATTCTTCCTCGTTGCGAAAGATGATTTTGTCGCTACAGTCAACGGGTATACCAGTGCTTGTGGGTGTAACTTTCCTATGTCTATGAGAAGTATGTGCACTAACTTCGCAACCAAGCTTCTTGGCGAATCAATCCTGGCTATAAGCTGGGGTATCACTTGAAGCCATATCTTTATATCAATCTGTCTTATACCTTCGAACAACGCGTCATAAATGGCAGGGTAATGTCCATGATCAAACCACAAAGTAAGGAGTCTTAGTGTGTCTTGAAGTGCATTGCCGTTTGACAAGCTTATCGACTTGAAGAAACCTTCTATAGCTTGTATTGTGTGGGTATTTATAAAGTCAGTTCTTGATACTTTCTTCTCTCCAGAACCACCTGCTATGCTACTGTCCGATATGTTGTCTTGTTGCTTATAAAACAAAACAGTTTCGAAGTTCATGCAAGCCCATGCATGGCAGGCTTTGTACCAGTCTGGAGCGAGGTTAGTGGCTTCCGCGTAATTCCTCAGTATCTCCGGTATAGACAACTCGTTGATTTCTTGCAGGGCTTCCCACCACGAGCCCAGCTTTAAGTGACATCTAGCTAATAGTCTACATTGCTCTTCTGAATCCGGCTCCGCGTTCTCAACAAATCTCTGCAGCACTTCATAAGGGTACCGCTTATTACCCAAATCCCATAAGTTTTTGCTGTAGGCTAGTACAATGCGAGGATCTTGTATACGTAATAGCACGTCGGAGTTCACGAGTGGATCGCAGCCTATTATTGAAAGGACAATCTTATGCGCTTGATTAACAGCACCAGTCTTTCTACAAAGTGAGGCAAATTTCAGCCAAGTTTGGAAGTCTTCTCGTGGTGATAACACAAGACTGCGAACTTGCAATATTTTCCGCCAGTCTTCAACTAACCGCTGGCCTCCTTGCAGTCTCGTCCACCAAGTACTGCGAATGGTGTTTCGTCTTTCGTCGACTAGTTTGTATGTAATTATCTCCTCTAGTTCAGTTAAAAGTTGTGCATTAACTAGAGTCCCGTAGGCTCTCTGGTAACTCTCCCCTACTACAGCTGTCAGCTCCATATCCAACTGGCTTCTCGCTATATCTATGTAATGTCTTGACTCCGTCCACTGACCCTCTTGAATGGATAATATTGCTCTATAAAAGGCACCTTCTTGAGAAATATCAGGGATAAATTGGACGTAGTTTTTCATGGAGTCCCAGTCTTGCAGACCCCAGGACGCCGCGGCTGCCATTTTGGCAGAGTCCATTTTTATATTTTCTGCCATGGTATCCCATTGTTCTGTTGCCAAGGTGTATAGTTTACGCCATTCGCCCATAGCTTCTAAGCATCTCATTGAGCCTAACCTGGACTCTTGGTCTTGTGGTTCTACGTCAAGCTTCTTGTTATAAAGTTCTAAGGCTTGTTCCCAATTATTGAGTTGCTCATACCACTGAACATGTACATTCAGTGCGCAATCACCATTCTTTTTCTGATTGATGACCTTCTCCAACAAACCGCTGGTAGCCTCTTTGCGCTGTAACTTATTGTTGATGTGGATCAGAGCTTCTATTACTTTAGTGGATGGATTCCTTCGATACTCCTCTTCCTGAAAAGTCATGACGATAACATCAAATAAGTAAACTGATTGCCACGATTATGTGTGCGTGGTTAATTATATTTTTATTTTAAAAGACAATTTTGTCAGAATTAAATCAAGCAAATAACAACTTTACCTTATAATACAGAGCTTTAGCATAAGCCCTGCAACTAATGGCTGTATCTCCCAATAGCTTGATGGGTATAGGCAGAGAGCCCTTCTCACAATGCTCCATGAACTCAGCCAGGTTTAACACAGCTAGAGAGAGTTCCAAGGAGTCTGGTACAGTGAGTGCTTTTTCTAGTACTATTACTAGTTCTTTCCGAGACGTGTCGTCCAGTTCCGTCCAGCAAGACATGAACGCTGCGTTGAACAAATCACTTGCCAGTTGGGGGTAGTTCTGTGCTAAAGTCGAACACGCTCTGAAAATATATGTCTGTGGTAATTTTATATAACAGTAAAAATTGCAAAAAGTCAATAAGGGTTGTAATAAAAAATTAATTTCAGAATCATCACCATCACAAGGTTTAAAAGTTCTAAATTATTTCGTAATTAATGTTTAACATGTTTTCTTATTACATTTTTAAAAAGACTCCTTAATAAAGAGTATGAATAAGTCAATGACCCTACACATTTCTCACCTTATAGCTGGACTGTTTGATTCGGTAAGGAAGCCAACACTGAGCTGCCTCCACCACTCGGCCCAATCCTCTTTATACACAATATTATTGACAGACCAACATTTACGCAGGTTGTGCACGTTCAAAGTCAGTTTCTGAATACTCTGAATGTCGGTTGTATTTGTCACCATCTATAACCATACAGAAAAAATATCAAAAAAGGGAAAAATAAAGTCACGAAAAACCACAAAGTACCTACATGGCAAAACGGTTGTAATCGTATGTAATACACACAAAATTATTCCAAATGAGTCTAAATAACCTTGTTTGGATCACTTTTTAGAGCTTACTACAATCTTGTACAATGGACGCTATTCGGAAGGATAGGCGTATAAAACAAGCATTTCAAAACCTTGCCACGATAAGTTAGTTTATTGCTTTCGTGAAATAAAAAATAAAACTACACTTACATTTTTTGTATTGCGCAATCTTGATCGAGTTTCTTCCAAATAATCATCATCAGACGCTAATGTTGATATAAGCTGTAATCTGGTTACTAGCACGGTATAATTCGGACATTGTATTTTATGTCTCGTTAATATTCTGTCTACGGATGGTATGTAGTCTATGTAATCACGACCCAGTTGCACTATCATGGCACATAGAGTGTTCATGGCAGTAAGTCTTAAAGACGGATTGTTATCTAAAACCTTTGCCAGAGATTGTACTATGATCGCTGAATAAGGTTTTAAGTATAAGTACATGCATAAGTGCTCGATGGTCTCCATAGCTAGTTTGGATATAGCAAGGGGTACGTTTCTACCATCGAATAAGCCAGTCACAGCTGGTATAACCGACAGAAGAACATCGTCCAAATTGTTCTCAAACTTTTGTATAGCTAATAGCATTTTCTCGGTCAGAAACCTTTCTTTACTGTTATCATACTTTAGCACTCTCAAAATATTCGGCAATATCTTACGGAGATAGATTTTAAACTCAGTACCGATTGCTACAGTTATGTGTTCTATCAACATTATCAAAGTGGGTTGCAACTGACTGTTTGGCGTCCAGTACTCCTTAATCATGTCAAAAATTTCCTCCAAGTAGTTTCGTATGTGTATTTTTACCACAGATATTAGTTGCGCGAGTTGCGTTAATAGGAACTCGCGGAAAATACTATTGTCTGTAGTACGAATCACGTACAGAAGGCTGGGTGTTACTCTGGATATGTACGGAACGCACTTTATCCCCAAGGATTGGAAAATAAAAGTCACAGAATGTACGACGCTGATGTGATGCTGGGCTAACAACGGATCTCGGAGCATTCGCATCAGTGACGTTACCACAATAGCTGGATAAAATTCATCAAGAACTAGCGGCGACATGTTCACCAACATATCATTTATATTAGTGTCAAAATGATCATTCGACGATTCTTTTGTCGGTATAAGTGTAGACACTGTTTGAAAATCAATCAACCCTTGATTAACTTTGTATTTGTATGGATCAAGGGCACCCAACAATCCTAAAATTCGAATAGTTTCCCGTCTCTCCCTTGGTTGTTGTTCTGATTTTAAAAAGTTCAGCAATAAGTCCATAAGATTCGGATAATCCATGTACGGGGTAACGACATAACCCGTTGCACTTATTATCTGCCCGAACGACCATAACGTTACACTTCTCTTTTCGAATTGATTTGGGTCAGCCAATATCTCATATTGTATCGACAATAATTCCGGTAGCCACTCATGCAACGCATTCCCGCCACCATTAACTTCCGCTAAATCTCCTATAGCTTTCAAGGTAGTGGAAACCATAGTGGAATTACTCTTCTCCTCTCTTAGTTTCGGGACGAGAACTTTGAGAATTGTATCTACGAACTGCCGCGTGATCGTAGGGGCGTGCGAAATAATATTGTTGACCATTCTCAGCGCTTGTTCTTTGCTCCGCGCTGACTCTGAATGTTGGAGCTCGAGCAAAATCTGCACAAAGAGTTGCCTCAGAACTGGAGTTGTATAACTAGGATTCAGATTGCTCAATCTTCCTACAATACACAGAGCTAATTCACAAACATCAAAATTTGAATCATTTATTGCGACGAAAAGGCAATCAAGATGATCTTCCACGGCGAGATAACGATCGAATATGGGGTTCATAAATATTTCTAGCACTCTGTAGCGAACTTCGTGGTCGAAATCAGAGCGTTCTACAGATAAAAGTTTACCAAGCGACTCATCAATGAGTTGATTCAAAGTACAAGAGTTAGTCTGAACGCATTTCTCTATTGCTTTTATCAATAGCTTTGCGGCAGTTTTCACAGCTTCTATTCTAACATCGTGCTGCTCTGTGAGGAGATAATGGTCTGTGCATCTTCTTATGAATGACATTATAGTATTGTTCCATTCAAAGTCAAATGATCCTAGAGTTCTAAGTGCCAAGATTAATTTATTAGCATCATGGGGCTCCACCAACATGGCTGTCGTGAACATGTGGTAAACCTGATTCTCACCATTATTAGGAACATAGGGCTTTTTCCGTAATATCAGTGACAATATATTCAATAGCCTATCTGTTATATCTCTCTTTATTGAAGGCAAACTGTGGCTTAACTCTTTGAAACATGTAGTCAGCTGTGGGCTCAGGCCAGTAGCACACATAGAATCTAACAATCCCTTTATATCTGTAGCAACAGTTTCTTTCATAGCAATACCTAGCAATGTTATACAATTAAACAATGGAGTTTCAATACCATTTCGTTTTTTTGGTGTATCTTTTAATGGTAATGTCATTTTGATAATTTTTATAATTCTTGGTAAATACTGTTGTATATCAGCTTCAGCAGTGATACATATTAGACCTAATGTTGTGAATGCCATTGCCTTCTCTTTCTCACGGCTCCTCAAAAATGTTATAAGATGGTTAATGGTAGATTTCAAATGCCGTTTTGCAAATACTTCTCTGTTGAAAGCAGCAAGTCTTGGTATTATGAGAAGGAGCATTTGATGTACATGATGAGATCTTGATATCTGTTGTGCCATCACATCTGTAACAAGCATTTTGAGAATATATTAGTACTTTGACTTTGCTAGCAAAGTATATCACAGTTATTTTTTTATTGCAAATGAAATAATTAGAAATGCTACTTTTATACTAACCAGAAGATATCTTGTCATACTCCTCTTCAATTATTTTCTTACATATAGCAGATTCATAAATAACGGGATTATTCCTATCTTCAGAAAAGTGTTGAGGGGACCAAGAGCCATGTATCTTTGGATTGATTGATGACATCTCGTCTATTGAATCCTGTTCTGCATCCAGTTTTTGCATGAGTATTGTGTACTGCTTCTCCCAAGCAGCATTTGAACATCTCAGAAGTTCATTTAAAATCAATAAGGCACCATGAACATGATCATCTCTGCTCAAACCTCTTTCTCTGTTAGCTTGATCAGTGAAAGATATGGAAGCCTCTTCATAGCTCTGTATGTACCAATGTGCCCTTTTACTTTGATCCGGTTGTTCCCTTTGAGAAGTGACAACCAAGGCAACTCTGAGGGCTTTTGCTCCTGCTTCCCTAATTTGTTCTTTTGGATCCCTTATAGCTATCCTGATGTGATCAAAAAAGCCATTGACATGTTGGTAGAAGTAAGATGGCATGGCTATTGCTAGTTCTCTGAGGATTAGGACTGCTGAAAGTCTTTTAGCCTCATTGCGTTCTTCCACTAACCATTCAAAACATCTCTTAATCTCACACTCCACATATTCCCCTCTTTTGACACCCAGCACAGCAGCCACACGTCCCATGGTCTTAGCTCCAAGTTCCAACACATTTATGTCATTAGATGGAAACACATTTCTCAAGTAGTTTGCATAGCGAATGGTCTTTGTTGTCTCAGTCTCTCCGCTTATCAAGCAAACTGTAAATAATAACATTTCTTTTTAAGGAGTAAACAAAAATTCCATTGTCAGTATTTCCGGAAGATATTAATGAATACATTAGTAGATTAAGATCAATTACAGGCCAAATTGTCCAAGGAGTATATTAATATGTGCAAGGAAAACATTTAAGTAAATACAATATAGCAGAGAATAGATACAAAAATTAAGCAGTTTCAGTGCAGTTTCATATAAGTTTTAAATTGGCCTGAAAATTCACTGTCAACCGTAAACTAACAAAATAAGGAAAATCGGTATAAATATCTTTACAATACAATTTATTACATCTGTCACTACATGGCCCAAATTTAGGCATAA
Organism: Deilephila elpenor; assembly: GCA_949752805.1. Taxonomy (NCBI): domain Eukaryota; kingdom Metazoa; phylum Arthropoda; class Insecta; order Lepidoptera; family Sphingidae; genus Deilephila; species Deilephila elpenor. The sequence goes on along the minus strand of OX457110.1, from coordinate 9,553,436 downwards.
CCTATATAGCACTGACCTATTGTTAATATCCCCGCTTTCTTCTCATTGTTATCATAGCTAGAGGTCATAGCATGTATGTGTTGGTTGAAATCATCTAGCATCTGCGTGAGAGAATCTTGAGACATCTCACGAAGGTCCGTCTTCGCGAAATGTAACAACTCGCGGATGGCCTTGTGCCTGGTCTCCGCATGGCGAGATTTTAACCCAGCTACCAACTCGGAGACTTGGTAATTCGTCATTTTGTTCAGAACATCACAATTCTAATTCTAAATCATCAAAAACTGTATCGTTCTTTAGGCAGGAAGCAATAGATGTATAATAGTCCACTTTCCATCACTAATACGCTAGATACATCGTATAGCTAAGACTAAAATCAATTATTAACTATAACAGCTATAATTTATAAACTATTTACTAACAATTTTATTGTAATACGAATGTAAACAAATTAGCAAAACATGCGGCCATCGACCACATACTTTCGTTCGTAAATAAACTATTTTTTGTTATTATGTCATTACACTTTGCATTCTTTAGCTAACAATACGTCTGAGAATTTTTAAGATAAATTAACCATTAATTACTTCAAACTAAGAATTTGCTTTGAATTTCTTTAGGTATCAAAATAAATTACGATTGTAATAATATAAGTATTTGATTGCAGGGGGACACATAAAAGTTTTCATATTGTGCAATATTTTTTTAATATTTCTGAACGTTTTATTGAAAACAAATACATTTTTTTTTCATTTCATATTATTAATAATAAATAAATAATTTGAAACTTGTTTTGTACACCCATTTGATGAAATATATGCAATGCATTCAGAATAACAGATTTTAAATACTGTTTATTGAAGTATTGAATATTTATAAATACTTTATATTATTTAATTCTATCTATTGATAAATGCAATTTGATTCAATTCTTCTTGGATTTTGTTACATTGTTTTCTTTGTCACAGATAAAAAATATACAAGTTAACTCATATAAAAATTTCAATGACTCTATCTCTCTTTCGCTTCTCAACAACAGTAGGGCAGACAAAGACGAATAGTGTTCATTCTTGTATCCAGACAAGGATGACGCGTGTATTTTCAATACTTTCTCGTCATTGTCATTGTAGAGCCACAAACGTCAAACAGCTGAGCGAGGTGACTGACTTGCCGTTGTGTGGCTTGCTATTCATTCGTGAACAGATTTTCAAGACTGTTTGAAAAGAATCAGCAGATTCAGCAGACATCGTGAGAAGAACAAAGAACAAATCATCAATATGAGTGAACTGAGTCAGGAGGAGGTAAGTGGGAAATATGTTTTGTAAACGAACCCTCGCGTACTGCGTATGGTCAGTCTAATTTCGTAACAAAACAAAGCGTCTTTGGAGAACGTCGACGCGCGCACGACGCACTCGCACGTGGTTCAGCAGCACGGTGTTTTGGTTGCAGATACGAAGACGTCGCTTGGCGCGACTTGCGGCACTCAGTGGCGCGGGGTCCACTCCCTCCTCGGCCAGTCCCCCGGCGACCCCCAGCGCATCTATGCTCTCCCCCGACATACAAAGCCCACAACCCCGACTGTCTCCCGCGCTCAACCCGAGAGGGTCCACCGAACCCATCACTCCCGACGCCAATGCAAACAGAGAGCCCAACTTCTCAGATGCAGTTAGATCAGATCAGTCTGACCAGACCAAAATACCGGCTGATGGATTGATTGTAACTGAAAAGGCTGACAATAACTTGCTTGATGAAATGGCAGACACCAAAATGACAGATCTCTCTCAGACCAGACAATACAGCAGTTTTGATTCCATGGGTGAAGATACATTGTTAAGTTGTGGGTCAGTGAGGGTAGGCAGCTTACCACACTCAACAGTTGGTGCGTCAGAAGGGGCATCCACGAGGGAAGACAGCACATCAAGGTCAATATCACCAGCTCAGTTTGTAGAACCATCTCCAGTCAGGCCTAGACCAACAACTGCCTCACCTAGCTGTTCAAGACGCTCTCTATCTATGGAAGTGGATGATGTATCAGAAAGAAACTCACAGTCCGAATCCCAACAAGAACCAATGGAGGTAAGTTTTGGTAACGCTGCTTGAGTTAAGATGTCACCTCTACCCATTAGATAATACAGTTGGCAACTAGACATATTGGCATAGTTGTCTCACATTGAGTTGCATAATTTAAACTAATTAAACTGTAATTACATGTGAAATTATGTAAAGTACTAGTACATTAGTAACCAAATACAAAATATTTTATGATGCTCTATTGCCACTGGGTTGTCCCTGTAATCATCTTTGAGCAATGCCCATGTTGAGTGAATATTTTCAGCCCCAAAAGAGTCTTATATGAATCAAATTGGTTTATTTCGTAGTTATATTACAAATATAATTCCTACACTGTAGGTGCAACCTGTTTGTCTATTATTATGCATGTTGTGTAAACAATACTGTTTTGATAAACACAAGAAACATATTATTATCTGTTAGTATTTATGCGACAGTGACTTGATTTACATAAAATTTTGCATTAATGCAATATTTTAATTTATGTACATTGCTTTACATCTTTTTCATCAATGATTTCTTTGTGACAGTGACATATTCACGTATTATTCATCAACAATTGAGATTTTTCCAAATATATTTCAACAACTAAACTGTATGTAATGTTGCTGCAGAGTGCAGTCAGATAATGCACTTCATGGCTTTAGATAATATTGGAATAACCTTATAACTAAAACAAAGTATTTCCATGACAATATATTTCAACAATTAACATACAAATTTTGTGCAACTAAACTAAAAAAGTAATAAGTCAACAAAAACATATGTATAGTTATTATTGTCCAGAATTATTATTCTCATGACTGATGGGTCATGGCAAATAGCATTATTCTTTGTTTCAACCTGGCTTATTTCAGGATAATACCAGGTTTCTCTTAAGTCAATCTTTACCTCTTTACTAATCCCAAACATCATCATTTAGGAGACCATTGGTTCTTTGCCTTCCCTGACAACATTAAACCAGTACTGTTACCCAACATTAGTCTACTTGTTACAAGCAAGTAAATATAGTTTTATTATGAATAATGGTGCTAGGTGGAAGAGAATGACTCGTCGTCGTCGCCGGCGCGCAAGATCCACAGGTCGCGCACAGTGAGCTGTACGGAGTTGACTGAGGACCAGCTGCGGCACATTGTCGCTAAGATACTACAGGTGTCTTGGTCGGAAGAATGCGCCGGTAAGTGGAGTGAACTAATCGATAATCATGGAAAAAGTACCTGTGTTGTGATGTGATTTGAGAATGCATCATTTGAGTGGCTGTGTGTCAACTGCTGCTTAAGAAAGAAAGGCGATTTGTTTTATTTATACATATATTTTCTTTTTCATTCATTAATTATACACTATATTTGGCGTCATATTAGTTTACAAAAATATCATTTTGTAGTAAGGTCTAAAGGGTTAAGCTAAGACACCATATTTCTCTTTGTAATTTTATAGATATTATGTTTGAGCTTTACAAAGTTAAAATACAATGGGAAAATGTATGTACATACGTAATACTTGCGTGATACAAGAAAGGACTATCTTCTCCTTACTTTGACCTCCACATGAAAGTTCAAGCTGTAATACTATAGTAATTATGTATTGTATAAAATTTCACACAAATGAGTTACTGAAGTGATGAAACTTCACAAATATAAGTTTGTGAACAATGAAAGCAAAATAACTTGCGCAATCACAAAACCTTTTTGTGTTCAACATGAAGCCTGATAAAGAAGGCTTTGATGAAACTTTTGGCTGAGTACAACTGGAAGTTTCTGATTAAAAACTTTTAATTGAAATATCTTTGTATTTACCAACGTGATCTGCAGTAGAGATCACTTTTTGAAAAACGTATTGCACGACGATCTAAAATTAGGTACAGAAGTTCTTCGCAAAGTAGGGAAATGAGGATGGATGAGTGTGATTGAGGATATTGCTTATCAGTATGTAAGTTAAGAGGCATATGTTCAGCACTGGACTGGACAACTATAGGCTGTTGCAGTTATTTAATATGACCCTTGTTGCAGGAGGCATTTTTGTGCCATCAGTCGCGGCATCGTTGCTCGACAACCCTAAATTATCTATAAACGAGCTCGTCTCGGAAGCTTTAATGGACGTTATCACACAGATAGCAGACGGCGCAGATCCTCTAAATCAAAAGTTAATTGCCGTGTCTGAAACTTCGAAGAGGCTAAATGAAGACTGCGGGGACGATACGCTTACGAGCGGGCCGCTGGGGTCAGAGTCGGACCCTGATAAATCTGATTGCCCCACGCCATCGCTACCTATCTCTAAGAATATTCCCACGCAAGGACTAGCAGTCAGTTATATATTAAGATTTTACAATAATATTAATCTGTACGAACGAGAACACCCCAAAAAGAGTTCGGAGGCGCCTTTGTGTGATTTGTTGCGGAGTTTGAGAACTTTACTCGTGGACTATTTGGTGCTAGTGCTACGGAAAAACTCCGACCTGGAGAAGTGCAGAAAGTCGCCGCTGCTACCTTACATGTTGATCGGCAACACGCCCACTGGATTGATTCCCGAGCTCTTACTTGCCACCGATCATGATAAGGAAGTGTTTGAAGAGGTATGAATAAACCTTTATATTTCGTTATACTTCTATGTACATTATTAAATTTGTTTATAATAATGATACATTATGTAAAATCATTCTTAGTACATTAGGAGTGTCACCGATTTCATTGATAAACGCAGCTATCAACAATTACTTCACGTCAGGGTTTCATAGAATCACGATTAGTAATAAATAGTAAATGTTAGTGTAAATGTGTGTGTAGGTGTACTGTGTAGTAGCCAGTAGGGCGTGATGAGGGTGGTGCGTGGTGCAGGTGTTCGTGCCGCTGCTGATGGGCGTGCGCGAGGAGATGCGGCGCTGCGTGTCGCCGCTGGCGGGGCGCGGGCACGGCGCGGCGCTGCGCGCGCTGCGGGCGCTGTGCGAGCTGCGCGCCGAGCCGCGCCACGCGCGCCGCCCCGTGTGCGAGCTGCTGGCCGCGCTGCCCAGCCTGTGCCCCGACCCCGTCACCACCTCGCCCGGCCGGGAGATCGCGCGCGTCTCCTTCCTCGGACCATTCTTCGGGGTTAGTACTGTGCTGTTTAACAAAAACTGTTATTCGTATTTAATTTAACAGGATCTGTCTCCATAAACAGAATAGATCTACAGCTAATTTAAAATATGAAAACGGCATACATAAAAGGCAGTGCAAACCCACTTTACAATATTAGCAGATCATTCACCCGCCACATCACTCAGCTGTTTATTACTTTAAGGCCGATTATTTCAACTAAAGGGAAATGCTCCTGAAAGATGCCTTTGTTTAATACTGTATACTCGTTCTCAATAACCCGAAGAAATTTCCTTGTTCATGTTTAAAATGAATCATAAAATTATTTCGGTTTAATTGTATTTAACTGAAACAAAAGAAATTTTTACTTCTTGGTTCTTCAAGTTACAACATTTTGCAAAACATCAATGACAAAGATCTTCCTTGAACCTTTTAAATGAACTAGTTTTATGATGCCTAAATTAACTCTCAATAAAAGTAATGTTAAATATTCAAAATTTAGTCTTAATTTACTAAACCAAATTTATTTCACCCGAACAAATCCGTTTTAATGCGCCGTTAATTTCGTAGATATCCCTATTCGCGGAGGAGAACCCTCGTCTAGCGGAGCGGTTATTCGGCATGGGCACGGGCGACCGGAGCCTGGCCTTCGCCTTGCAGCGCGAGATCGAGGCCAGCCGCAACACGCTGCACTCCATCTGCCACAACATCCTGCTGTGCCCCGAGGCGCGCGAGCCCTTCCTCAACTACTTCGCCGCGCTGCTGCAGCGGAACGAGCGACGAGCCCAGCTGCAGACCGACGAGAGATCCCTGGCTGGTGAGTTGTAGCTTCATACCTGCACGTTGGTGTAGTATGCACTCCATCTGCCACCACATCCTGCTGTGTCCTAATTCATGCTATATTTATAGAAAAATAGAAAGTATGTTACTATTGACTCTAGGGAATACTACAGTTTTGAATGCATATTTATCGTGAAGTCTCAAGTCGAGACTTTATTTAGGACGAGAGTTATTTATTTCTATAAGCTTTTTTTCATAACGCCCTTTAAAGTAGACCAGATACCATTACAATGTGAATCAATAGAACCCAAAAGATTCGTCGACTAAACCAGTTTGTACTGTATAAAAGAGCCTCATTAGTGAACAGGCTAAGGGATGTGAACCGTAAGATTGTTGGGTTTGATACAGGTTAGACACTCCACTTTGTTTTAAGTTTTACTCTTTGCGAATTTAGGGTAGAAAACACATATTGTGCTACATAAATATTATTTTAATATTTAGAGTTCCTTCATTGGTTTTGTGGTGGCTGTCAAAACCGTGAGATTTGCGGTCAACAATCTTAGTATGTTAATTTGCGGTAAATTTTCCTACTGTCGCGTTTCATTGGCCCCGTATCACATCGTGGAACAAAAACATTTGCCAAAAGTAGTTAATACACTTTGTATTTTTGGCCATTTTTTCCGGAGTGCAAACGATAACATAATTATATATATGTACAAGCAAGTTTATTCCATGATGTAGTATCATTACACGAGATTCTGCAACACTTACGAGTTGCATCAATGTTTACCTTATTGATATGGCAACATGACAGTCGGCTATAGATTTAGCGACAATAATTATTAAGATTAGCATTCAATGCGTTGTTGGTCGGCGGCGCGCGCGGACGTGTTCGCTAAAATAGACAACGTGCATATTCCGCTCAAGTGTCGCTCACCTCCGCCTGTCTAATAGACGAATTTGTGTTGGCAAACGTCCAGATAATTTACACTCCCAGTTTTAATTCGTGAACATTACGTTTTTTGCACAAAAATCAATTTTTACACCAACAATGCGATGATTGAAATTGGGCGTGCAAATTGGCTATCGTAATATTTGTTTCATGTAACTATTGAGTCGGTCGTAAAATGATAAGCAAAATAGTTCTACAACAAGGTTCCCTTGTTATTGCAGAATCGAAAATGTTTATTCTACATTACTGTCACTCACAGTTCGCTGAAATTAAGATGATATTGACGAGCCAATCGCCATACCAAGCACAAATCCCAACCCGATGCAACTCACATGACATTTATCAAATCTATAAACTTATTCAGGGAATTGAACCCCAGGGTCTCGATGTTCTTGGCCACCACATGCCGCCACCAGACCAATAAGATCATTCATTCATGAAATAATGCGCAAATTGATTTGTGCGATTTCTTTCATCATAAATTATATTTACTGCGATTTTATATAGTGTGCAATTGTATGGTTTATGGCTGTTATGGAAAGGCAGGCAACAGGTGTAACATATTAAATTGAATTTCATAATCGCCACTAGCTACATATTAAATGTCCCGCAGCTAATTGGAATAGATAATAACTAAAGTATTAAAGTAGTACAGGCATTTGCAGAGATAAGTGTGAGTGACAGCCGTTAGACGCAATCAAACGCGTGCACTGCCTAGTAGTTAGTACCTACCCGTAGCGCGCCAATAAAATCGGGCTTGATTGAATAATATGAACGACGACCTACACTATTACTTACATATTTGCCGATAGAAAAAGAACTACATGACATCAAAGCAAAACAAATCAACAAGCTTAATTTTTATTGGAAGAGACATGTAGATGGAGCCTAGTTGTCTTTTTTTCAAAATTGGAACGCATTCTCAAACATTGTTATTACGCGTCGGAAATATCTGTGGACCTGAATAATTAACGTCATTGGAACATAAGTTCAGCAAATTCAAAATATGTATAGGTAAAACAAATTAAACTAAAATAGAAAAACGAATAAAAAATAGAATTCGCATTCATCTCATAACGTTTTTAATGTAAAATAACATAGTAGATAAGAGAACACAAAAAAATGAAATGTGAACCGCATTCCAGCTAGGTTCACAGATATTTCCGACAGGTTATAGGTAACAATTCTAAACATCTTGTGAAAGAATATGAAGAAAGATAATTTAATCAGATTTGATCATGTTACTGAACAAAACACTTTAAGAAACTGCGTAGAAGTTTTTGCCATATTTTAAATCCTTGGTGTTTTCGAACTACATTTGCATGTCCATAGTAGAATAAATTTCAATAAAAATCATGTGCGAACTCAATCGAGTTTCGAGAGTTACTTTTATAATGAGGTTAAGGTTGCGACGATATACGTGTACTCGTACAGTTAGTAATGAAAGTTTAATGTGGCATAAAAATTAATTAATAACCTTTCGTAGAAATTGCAAGCCATGTGCTACTGACGTTCGCAACTACAAAATCAGTTGATACAAAAAAATAAAAACTGTTAATTTTTTGTTACTTTACAACACAAATATTCTTCCTCGAAACATGAGTTACATTGTTTTAAAAATTGTAATGCACGTGCTTGTGAATGGAGTAGTGGCCGGCATCGCAATAGGCTCGCCCCCATCTTGGATCTGAATTAAGCACGGGGAAAGGTCATTGTCGCTGCCTATCCTTATCAACAGCTTTACACCGTCTCCATCCCATAATAATATTACACGTATTGGGTAACGACGAGATTTGCGCTATTCGGTTCCCTAAAACTGAGACCTGATGAACGTTTTCCTTTGAGCGAAACTGGAATCTGTGGTGAGTGACCCCTCACCAAGTGAGATTCTCTTGACAACCGCTTCTTTGCCCTGTGTGTATTCGGCTAAACTATAAAGTACCCAATTACATATGAATTCCTGTCGCCGTCTGAACAACATATTTCTAAGATATTGGCGACATAGGTAGGTACTCGTATATCGTATTCGCATAAGATACGAGTCCGCGACGAGCTGTGATTCACGCGAATTTAATAACTTCCGCGAAAACATTATTTTGTTACATATAATGTGAACAATTATCCCCATGTGTTATTTACCTCAAATTAATTCGTCTTTGTAATAAAGGAAACGCGTTATGAGCTTTACTAGTGCCGTTTTACAAATGGGCCGCCCACTAATTACAATAAAAGCATTATTGTGTACCGTTGCGATTTACGCAATGTATTGATTTAATTTAAACCTTGAAATACTAACTACTAACAAGTTACAACCTTGTAGATCATTATAACTTGTACGAGTGGATAAAATTTGGCATAAAATTTTATCGCTTTTGCTATGGTTGCTGATAAATTAGTTGGTAGTCGTTTTCAGGATTTAAGAAATAGTCTTTTTTAGTAATATTATTTATAATTTTTTTATTCTTTAGCAAACAAATGTTAAAAAACCTCATGTAAAATCGGATTTCAAAATAATGGCAGGCAGTAAAATAATAATAAATAATAAATACACCCAACAGTCACATACATAGTCCTGACCCCACACTAAGATCGAGTCTTAATATTAAAAGAATTAATATTTGTTATACAAGACAACTCTTTGTTGTGAGCTCACGATGTTCATTGCTAGATATAGGTAGGTCTCCTAGGTATATCCAGAGATATACAGTAATACCCCGGACTTACGCGATAGGTGGGACCGAGCGCTATCCGCGTAAGTCGAATTCGCGTAAGTCGGGGTACAATTTTGCATATACCTATAAAGTCATACAAAGTATGTTTAATTGGATAATATGACAAACTATATTAATAAAATGTATAAACACAATCTGAAGTTATTTTGATGTAGAAGGTTTCATAAAATCTAACAAAGTCGTCTGACGAGTCTATGATTTTTTCCTTGACTGCGCGGCTTTCAAACAAAAAACGTTAAAATAGACGAGAAAATTAAATCGCGTAACTCCGAATTCGCGTAAGTCGAGGTAGCGTAAGTCGGGGTATTACTGTATGCCTGTTAAAGCGGCTTGCATCCCGCGACCTATTGCGACCTTTATCAAGTATCTGTCCAGTCGATTACATAATACATTGTAACGTGTCACACATCGTGCGAACGGCAAGTACTTCAATCAAACGACGTGGATTTGATTCTCGGAGAACGAATTGTTGATTGTTAAAGACGCTACGGCTTTATTGTATTTGTACGGCATTGATCGCCAACTAGGAAATTCAGTTTCCTTATAGTATAAATACTTTGTGCACTTGCGCATATCTCTTCTATAGATTTAAATTATCAGGGTTTAGGATGGCAGTCCACCACATTTACTCGGCACTATGACAGAATGATTAATTTTCTTAGACAGTTGACCAATGTATCTACCTACCGACAAAATTCTGAAGTTATAGAGCGTCTCAAACCATTTAACAGCTGTTGCAAGTGCCAAATAATTATAAGGCGGAAAGTTTATCATATATTCCTTCGGAGAATCTCCAGATGATGCACCAAACGCGATGTTTCTAACTAGAACCCTCAATCCATTTTCCTCGTACGGAACATCGCGAAGATATATTGTATTGTATTTTCAATTAAATCTCTGCTTGGTAGTTTGTCAGGTCTAAAACGAAATAATTTCGACACGAGCTGTATTTATTTGTGTAAATATATTTGTTTGTAATAGATCTACGCGGGAAAATTATATTGATATACGCAAGCATTTCACAGCGGCGTAAAATAAATGCGACGGTAATGTTTGGCGTACCTGTTTTTGTTTTGTGCGCGAATGTGTCCGATTATTTGGATACAATCCAAAGCTTCACAACGCCACTGATTTTATAGTTTTTGTGTTTAAATCTACGCTCCCGCGAAACACACGGTTTTTCGCGTCAACAGAATGTTTGCGCTTGTTTTTGCGCATTTTTATAAGTGACGCGATGCTTTGTTCCGTCTATCTTATTTTTATAGTTTCTACGAATTTTATAAATCTATTTGTATACTTTCAATCTTAATAGTAAACACATTCATATATGATATAGCAACACCACAGGCTCGAAATTCTTGCCATTTCAAGTGACAGCGTCCAAGTAGCCCGGTAAAGGAATTATGGTAGTTGTAACTGACATAGTCATACTTCGTATTGGAGAATGAAGCCTATGTTCAGCTGTATACTTTCTGTCTTATGATGATGAAAATTAACTTAAAACCAGAGTTTAATAGTAGTTTTATCATCATAGATACAAATATTTGTGTGACCCACAAATGTGAGACGGTAAAGTTTCTCGTGGTTTCTGATTCCCCCGACACAAGACTTGATACCTTGTTGTGGGATGAGGACTGTGTGTGATGCTTGGGTGTATTTATTTATGATTTGTTTTCCTTCCAGGCGACGGGTTCATGTTGAACGTGTGCTCGGTACTGCAGCTGCTGTCGGTCCGCATCAAGCTGGAGCGCGTGTACCCGCTGTACACGTTCCAGCCGGACACGTGGTGCAACGTGCGCGACGAGACGCGCCTGTACTTCACCGCGCAGGAGGCGCAGGACTGGCTCGACTCGCTCAGTGAGTATACACACTTCCCGCCCACACACCCACCGCCGCAACTCCTGTCAAACAGGATCAATATACTAGCAGTACTTTATTTAGAGACTTTCCCGCCCACACACCTATTGCTACTCCTATCAGCCAGGATCTACAGCACGCAAAGAATTGGCACCGAGCCTCGAAGCTCAGCGTCTCTCTTAGAGACACTAGCTTGTCTTACCCTTCAAGCACCATTGAGCCTTCTCAACCGTCTCGATTGTAGAGGAGTAACAGCTGTGGGCGAATATGCGCTGATAAAGATTTATACTTCAGCCACAGGCACTCTACTAATGAATATAGGCCTCGCCCTAGGATTGACACAATTATTTAAAACCATCTTACAGACACAAACTGGACAGACATTGTAATAAAGATTAAAGATTGCAGGTGTACAGTAAAATAAACTTAATTAGACATAATTCAGTGTGGTTTTTATTTATTGAGAGTTGTTAGGCCATATAGTCCACATATTGTGTGTGACTGTTGGGTGTACTTATTTATTATTAATGAATGTTTGCAGACAACGACCCGAACCACAAGTGGCCCGAGGCGAAGTTCCAGACGGTGTGTTGGTTCCTCACGCTGCACATGCACCACGTGGCTCTCATACCCGCGCTACACACGCATCAAAGACGCATCCGGTGAGACTGATTACTATTCCAGTTCAATAATCAATATCATTCACTAAATTGTGGGAGAAAGTATTAGTTGGAATATGCCGCTTTGACCTTTAAATATAATATGAAGAAGTCAGGTAATACAATTACGTACATTGTAAAATAGGTAGTAGAGGGATTTTGCATAACGAAATACAATAAATAATGAAAGGGATTGCTTTGCAGAGCTTACCGAGATCTTCAGAAGGTGATCGAGGAGTTAGTGGCAGCTGAGCCGCAGTGGCGCAACAGTTTCTCCGCGCTGCGCAACCGCGAGCTGTTGAAGCGTTGGAAACGACAAGTTAAACGTTTACACAGGTATGCATTAGTTATTGGATGTGTTTAAACGAGTATAAATAATTAAAATCAATTGAAAGTTGAAACACAATAATGATTTTGTATTACTAATAGCTGCAGTTATCTGCTCTTGTCAAAGATAAATAGGTTACGGCTCCCGGCTGTTAGTAATCAATGTTTTAAACCTTAAACTCCCTCGAAGATTCCACATGAATGTATTAGCAATGTATGCTGGGTGGTATTGACATATTATGATCATTGAATTAATCCACATATTCCTTACCACCCTCGGTAATATTACATGAAGTATGAAAAAAATCTTATTGGAAATTTTGTCAAAAATTAGGAAAATATAAATTCTAGCTTTTCAATTTTTGTATATTGTTGCCTGGATTTATAAGAAAAATGCGGATAAAATAAATAAATAAATACACCCAACAGTCACATACATAGTCCTGACCCCACACTAAGATCGAGTCTTGTGTTGTGGGTATCAGGAACTACGAGAGACTTTTCGGTCTCACAAACACCCAGACCCGAAACAAATACTTGTGGTTCACACAAACATTTGTCTCGGTGCGGGGATCGAACCCGCGGCCTCTCGTTTCACAGCCGGCGTCTAACCAACTGCGCCACGGAGGCTGTCGAAATGAATGTGGAATGTAAGTGTCTATGTCCTGTGTTGTTGAAGCGAGCGTTGTGTGCAGGTCGAAGTTGTGCGCGGAGGCGGCGCTGCTGGACGGCGAGGTGATGCGGCGCAGCGTGCAGTTCTACGCGAGCGCGTGCGCGCTGCTGACGCGGCAGCTGTGCGCGGCGCAGGCGGGCGACTCGGCCGCCGCGCTCGCCTTCCGCGCCACGCCCGAGTGGTACGTCGAGGACGTCGCAGAGTTCATGCTGTTTGCCGTGCAGTGAGTATACGCTATACTTTTATTATTCATTTTATTTTATGACGCAATTTTTTTTATATATGCATTCGTATGTGTGTGCGTGGGTGCGTACGTGAGCGTGTGTGTATCCTAAACGAATGAACTGATTTTATTATAAGTTTTTCAGTATGATGGACGCTATACCGGTCATAGATTTCGACTAAATCATGATTAAATCACCTCGATCTGTATGATTTATCAATCGACGTCGAGTCACTTCAACTGAAGTAATATCACTGCCTCTCAGAAAACTGATTTAAGGGATTGCCCTAATCGTTACATTTCTTTAAAAGGGAAAATTGTCAGAGAAACAAAATTTCTTCACTTTCTCCAGATGTGTTTTTGAATACTTAAGTTTATTCACAATTATGGTCCACCAATCAAGCTTTTACGTTTTTCAGATATGTGCCACAAGTAGTAGCGGACTACATAGAGGACCCGATAGTAACGTGGCTGCTAAGCGCGATATGCAACTCTCACCTAATAAAGAACCCGTACCTAGTAGCCAAGATCGTGGAGGTTCTGTTCGTGATCCACCTCTCAGTACCTTTGAAGATGAAGAATGTATACGAGAAATTCATGGACCACCCGATGTCTCAGACTGCGTTACCCAGCGCCCTCATGAAGTTCTACACCGATATAGAGACCACTGGACAAAGCACAGAGTTCTACGACAAGTTCACCATCCGGTTCCATATCAGTATCATACTTAAGGGTATGTGGGAACGACCTATTCATAAACAGGTGAGTAATAAAATATTAAACTGTAGTGGGAATTGAAAATATTGCGAGGAATAGCATATATGATAGTTTCTAATAGAAAATTTGAAAGTGTAAAAATATGTAATTTTTTAAGGACACTAAAAATGGAAATATTTCAATTCTATAAAAATGTCAAATGACGTATTTTGAGATGATTCGTTAGTATAGCCATAATATGATGTAGAATTATATACATTGAAATTGTAATTAATTATCGAAAGCTTGTTATCCTATATTTTCATGTACTTCGTGTAATGTTTTATTTATTCAATAATGAATATAATATGTTGTTGCAGGCAATTGTGAAGGAATCTCGTTCAGGGCGCCAGTTCGTCAAGTTTATAAACATGTTGATGAACGACACTACGTTTTTACTTGACGAATGTCTTACGGTATGTTCCTATTTCTTTTTTTTTTCTTTTATAATGCTGTATTTCTACATAATCATTGTGTCCTCCACTCTAATACATGAACACTTCATATTATCATGTTATACGAGTACTATAGTATAAAATGTAGAAGTAGTAATGGGCGGGAAACATTACACAAAAGTGGTCTGCGATGGGGTCAGAAATTGTTCAAGTTGAGACCGTAAGCAGCGACCTGGCTGTGCTAGACCATTGGCATTGCGAAGGTCCATGAGCGGCGACGACTGCTTTCCACCAGGCAGGCCGCATGCTCGTCTATTTGCAATAAAAAAATGTGTGTTACAGTACCTGAAGCGCATCCACGAGGCGCAGGAGAGCGCGGCGCGGGGCGCGGGCGGCGCGGGGGGCGCGGGCGTGGAGGCGCGCGCGCGGGCGCTGGCGCAGGACGAGCGACAGTGCCGCTCCTACCTCACGCTCGCCAGGTACTCGCTGCTAACTTCATACTTCACGTCGGACAACTTGCAATGTATTCACTGTACTTGCTACACAGTACCTACTTACATATTGCCTCTATTAATACTATTACAACTGTGTATCTTCACTAATATTTCATTAAGGGCGGGTTATACCGATTTTTGCCTTTTTTAAACATCGGTAGCTCCGTTGATATACAACTTATACATAAAAAACAAGCATTTAAGCAAAATTGGGAATACAACCGAGGGAATTGTAAAGCCAGAAACATAAATTATAATAATAAGTTCGATCAAAAATCACCTCAAATATGGGTCTAAATCACTTTTTCAAACACGTCTTATACTGCGAGATTCTATCAAAATCTTGTAAAAATTTTATCAAAAGTTAGGCTTTTTAGTTTTTTAGGGATCTGTAAGAAAACATTTTTAAATATTGGTGTAATTTTTTATAAAGAAATAAAAACTAAAATGTTTAGCAATGCACGCGTTCGAACTAGACATGGGTAACTCAGCGAAAATCCTTGCGTTAACTCAGTAACTCAGGCGCAGTTAACTGCGCCGGCTCATTGTGTTAACTCAAAATTGCGCCATAGCGTAACAAAATGAAAACACGCCGGTCGCCGAGTGAGCAACGAAATGCGTTATGCGCGCCATCTGCACGGCGCACGCGACATGCCGCGCTCACAAGTCATAGGTTATTACTTATTAGTCTTGTTTATTAATCTGTGTTTTTTAGCACAAACCGCGCGAAAACTACGTTGGCTCAAGCTCATTGTTTACTGGTATTTTTATTAACAGGCATGAGCCCTGATGATTGAGGATTGAGTTGATGACACTTGACTGAATTGAATTGTAAGAATAAAAATAATGTAGGTACCTATAACTCTATTTAAATTTCACGGAGATGCAATTTATAAAAATGATAACCAAATTTCCCGGTACTGCGCTGTGCGCCAACACATTTTGAACTAGTGAGTTAACACATCCAGCGCAGTGAACGGAGTTGGCGCAATTGCGCGGCGTAGCGCAGTGTTACACATCTCTAGTTCGAACCAGCTCGTCAGTCGACGCCGAGGCGTCATCGAGGTCGGACCCACGCCGATTTTTTCACGAAATGTCACTGCGAAATACATTAAAACAATAGCGTAAATGCGCCACAGTAAAAATAAATTCATTTGATATACTGTACTTAATAAAATTGACATTTAAAATATGAATGACATGTTAAATGAAACTGAAGTTATTGATATAATAGATTCAGTATTACAATGTATGGAAAATATTTAAGGTAATCTCTACGTCTTAGAGTATTTAATATCTAGAGAGAGCACTAGTGATGTAACGAATGTTCGCATTCGCATTCGCGAATCGCGAATATTCGCATATTTTTTGACATTCGCATTCGCATTCGTATTCGCAAGAAACGAAGCGAATGTTAAGCGAATGTTTTTGGCAAATAAAAAGGAAATTTATACAAATTTTGATGGTTTTGGAAAAATAATACAACTATTATAATTAGCGTATTTTTTAATTATTTATAATATTGATAATAGTGCGTGATATTTATAATATAGATAAAAGTGCGTGGTGGCCTGTTGGTAACAGACCAGACGCGGCTGCCTACATGTTCACGGTGGTCGCGGGTTCAAATCCCAGGGCACACCTCTGACTTTTCGGAGTCATGTGTGTATTGATAGTCAATCACCATGCACTTTAACGGTGAAGGAAAACATCGTGAGGAAACCTGCATACCGTCGCGATTTTAAAGAATTTCTACGGTATGTAAGTCCGCCAACCCGCACTAGTCCAGCGTGGTAGGACTGTATGGCCAAACCACTCTCAATCGATTCTCTCGATTGTAGAGTAGGCCCGTGCCCTGCAGTGGGACGTATATGGGCTGATATAGATATAGAATATTGATAATATCTTCGTCTCGTAAGTCTTTTGACTGTACTTATTAAGTTATAGCTTCTATTTTTTTTAACAAAACCAAATGCTATTTACAGTTATAAAAAATAATCAACCAAAATTAAACATTTAATATCCAAAATGTTATATTTTTAAAACCTTCATTTTCAATTATTTTTCAATGCAATTAATAAACATACCTACTCAAGAAAACAAAATAATAAATACCTACTTGTAAATAAAATTACAATTTCTTCCTTACAAAAATTAAGAAACAATATATTTTATCAACCTGTCAAAGCACGGGCCGGCTCGACATGCTCGACTATGTTCGTTTTAAACATGGCTGGCCCGAAATGTTGCGCGCCAAATTTGAAAAACAACATTCGCATTCGCATTCGTATTCGCGAATGTTAGATATGAATATTCGCATCCGCATTCGCATTCGCGAATGTGAGAAAACTAACATTCGTTACATCACTAGAGAGCACTATCATACAATTGCGTCTTCAAAAACGAGTCAATGAACCTATATAAGAACTATTCTATTAGATTGAAATTCAAATCATTTATTGGTCACGTAGGCATTTAAATAGCTCTTATGACAAATACACAGTACTTTTTTTCTATTTACAAGATATTTGTTACAATACATAGTGTTGTATACACCTGTAATGGTTTGTCACCTAGAATAAGTAAATAATGTTGTGATTACCTCATATGTAATTTGTGTGATGAATCGATGGTGTGTCTATTAATATAAATAAATATTATTTATATTAAATTTACTATTTTTCGGAAGTTATTACACACAGGCGAAGCTAGTAAAAGCGTGTTAATAATGGCGACTAACAATTATGAAAAAAGAATATTATGGGGGTGTAATAAGGGACGAAATATTGTATTAAAATGCATAACCACTTCAATGTATTAATGTCAAGCACTCATAATTACTAAAATAATGGCATGCTTAGTTTTCTTTATTGGACCTAACGAGGCGAAAAGGCATTGATTTTTTCGAACAATTTTTTTAGCGCCGCGCCGCGCTTGGGACGGGAATGAATTAGTAGAAATAATTTAGATGGGAAATCTTTATACATATGTTATTATATACGTTCGAGAAAAAAAATAATATTGATATTAATGTGAAAGCACAATAAAACAAACAGTCCGGGAGATGCTAGTTTACTTCTGACTTGACAGAAGAATAGTGCAAAAGCACGCGCTTCGGTTTTCCGCCTTTATTGCAAGGCATAGAAAATGTGAAATCCATACCAAAAAATTCAATCTTTTTTTAGTTTCCTATAAAATCGCGATAAAATCCGTAAAAATAGTTTTATTCCAATTCCTATAGGTACTTCAAAAATTTTAATTCGTATTCAGAATTTTAAATGGTGGCCGTGATTTTGTGGTCTTAAATTATTAATCTGAATGTTTTATAAATATATATCTGAGACACTCTTCGTTCGAATAAATTAAATTTATAGGCAGAATTTGGGCAAAAATATAGAAAATTTTTGTTATTGATCCGACTTGTCTCAAATCGATATTTCCCTCTCTTAGTGTTGATATTCAAAATGCATAGTCAAAATTACTGGGAAAGCTGATACATTTCTTTTGATGGGATAGGAGAAAATATAAAGGCTTGGAATGACAAAGGATAGAACGGGACCGATCGGGAAGTGACGGAACAGACGGGATTGAACAGGACAGGTTGTGGTGGGAAGAAATGCAGTATATTAATGAAATTCAATAGATAATAATAACTAAGTACTACATGACGGAAAGTGCAATGTGAGACTTACCATCAAATGGACCGATGACTTGGGAGAAATTGTGGGACACTATTGGTTATAAATTGCAGAAAATAGCAAATAGCCGACGCTGTATGCTGTGGAAAAAATGGTGAGGCTATGTCCGGTAGCGGACAGCAGTCGCGAATGCGTCAAGTATAATGGAAAAAACGGTGTATATTAATTATGTAAGTCTATAGTCAACAACCGTTACAATAAAAACTCAAAGTAACAATTTAATTTAATTTAATTAAAACATATCACATTAATAATGTAATAATAAAGCATTTTATCAAACAATATAATGAACAATTTAAAATACCTCACACGAACAATTAAATAAATAAACCACGTTAAATAAAATATATACTCAATGTACTTTCCTATTACGAACTAGGGAGCGTTCATGAGAAATTTTTGAAATGGCATGGTGAGTTAGCATGCTGTACTCATTTGAACTGTGGCGTCGGCTGATGTCAGTGTGCGCTGTGCGCCGAGCTCCGGGTGTGCGGAGTGAGATGACGTTTAATACCTAAACACCTCGGTAAAAGAGGCCCTTAATTCGAGTGAAATTCTATTGTAGTGATGGGTACTCTTGGCATCGATACGATTAAATTATCGATAAAGCAGTCTCCAATTATTTCATTGCTGTTTAACAAATTATTATTATTACTTGACAAATTATTAAATTGTTATACAATTTTTGATATTAACAAAGTAGCAACATGCGATGTAGTGGACATGGAATTAATTAATGAGCGTAGTGCTGTCTAAGTAAAGTATTGACTGACGCTTGTAGTTTTATGATTGCCTATGGAGAGAATTTAGGTACTCGTTTCCCTAATGGCCGAGATTAATAAACAATCTTCATGTCTATCAAAAGATCTATCGTGAAAATAGACCAATGGGTTGAAGGCTTTGTCTACACGCTCACATTTGATGTGTTCTGATTGGTCTATTTTCCGGATCGATCCTTAGATAGGGATTGGGATCGCTTATTAATTTTGTCCGTTAGCAAACTCCGAAACTCATTTGCTCATGGTAACATGCATTGTTTTACACCTAAAGTTCTGTAATTTAATATATTGTATTTATAAACGGTAAAATTAACCGGGCAATATTTACAGGGAAACAGTGGACATGCTGGAGTACCTGACGGTGGAGATCAAGGAACCGTTCCTCCGCAGCGAGCTGGTGGATAGACTCGCCTCGATGCTCAACTTCAACCTGCAGCAGCTGTGCGGACCCAAGTGTAAAAACCTCAAGGTATGCTCATAACACTTTATGTAAAATTTATATTATTATTCCCAGTAATTTTGGATAACTACAATGTGAAAAAACACTGCAATTTAGCAACTAACTATCTCCCTATTGTATTATTAGTATTAAAAATTGAATAAATTCTAGTGTCGATGTTAGATGCCATGAGAATCCAACGATTCATAAAATGTGAATTTTCATACCAAGTGTTTTGACTGCGTTTAACAACCAACCAATCTAGACACAGTACGCAATCATGTCGCCAATCCCGTAGTGAATTACTATAACTATCATTCATTGGCTTATTTTATTCACACTCGAGCAATTGTTCTGGATGAGATTGTAGATAGTTTTTTGTGTGCAGGTCCGGCGTCCGGAGAAGTACGGATGGGAGCCCCGACGGTTATTGAGTCAGCTGGTGGACATCTATCTGCATCTCGACTCGCCGCAGTTCCACGCCGCGCTCGCCGCTGACGAGGTGCATGCTCACACATTGTTTTATTTATTTATTTGTTTTATATTGTTTAATCATTTATAGGACTCTTATAATATTGTGAAATTAGAATTAATATGTTTAAATTATAAGCACCGAAAATTTTATTATATTGTTTTTCCCATATGCCTTTTCATTTTACTTACAGAGATCATTCCGCAAAGAACTGTTTGAGGAGGCAGCTGTGCGGTTAGCGAAATCTTGCATCAAGACTACCACAGAAATAGAGCGTTTTAAATCGCTCGCCGACAATGCATATCAAATTGCTGGTAATTATTGTTTTCACTACTATACAGACACGCACACACGCACGCAAATCTAATAAAAAGATGTATAAAAAGATCATTGATGTCAAATTAGAACTATGCAACTGTTTTTACCTGGATTTATCATATTAATATCTTCCACTTTTCAGTATCAAATCAACAGAAGAGCGATGAGTTTGCCGACGCCCCTGAGGAATTCAGAGATCCACTCATGGATACCCTTATGACGGACCCTGTAGTTTTACCCTCAGGGAAGGTGAGAAGATTTCTGCATCTGCATCGTCGGTTTCTAGACAATATACATAGGCTTTAAATCATGCTTAATCAATTTTCAATTATAATGGTTTCTTAGATTTACGCGAATGTTACACATTGAAATAAAACTATTTTATACGGATTTTATCGCGATTTGGTTTAATTTTTACATTTTTTTTTTTTTTTTTTTTTTTAACTTCCCGACGTTTCGATTACTTGACTGATTGATCGATTGCCGCCCCGTGACCACGAAAGCTGTAAAGTAATCGAAACGTCGGGAAGTTAAAAAAAAAAAAAAAAATGTAAAAATTAAACCAAATCGCGATAAAATCCGTATAAAATAGTTTTATTTCAATTTTCAATTCTTTCTTTTAGTCAACTTTCCCGCATGTAGTCTTTAAATTAATTCTGTTGTATGTTCGCAGGTAATGGACCGATCTGTGATATTACGTCACTTGCTAAACAGTTCTACAGACCCCTTCAACCGACAGCCGCTGACAGAAGACCAATTACGTCCAGGTATTTTAATTCGTTTTTCATTAATTTTTATCAGAATTTTTATGCTAAGAGAGTGCCTTCTTTCAAGGCTTATATCGTTAGTTCCATCTGGTGTTACTCTGGCCGAAACTAGGTGTTCGCGGCTCTATATTATAGTCTCCGCCACTTCTCCCAATCTACTGCGTTAGTTATCGTAATATGTAGTTGAGTAAATTTGTCCTCCATTGTGTATTTGTTTTTAAAAAAACCATGAGTAAAAATCATTAAGATGTTTATTTGTAGTTCTATTATGCATAAATGATTGTATTTATAATACATATTACAATATATTAAATTGTATTCAAGTAATCCCGAGTTACTTTTCCATACTTCGAAAGTGTTACCTGTTCATAATCAGATAATCTTATTGGGACTCCTGAGTTATCCTTAATTAATATGTTGGCTATTTTGTCGGCAGCAACTGAACTAAAGGAGAAGATACAGCGGTGGCAACGTGAGAAGAAAATGACGTAAGCGTCCCAAGCCAACAGTCTAAAGTCTGATGTATATAACGTAACGCGTTTATAAAGACTACCGGTTGGACTTTTCCGCCTTTTATTGGATTATTGTCCACATGCATGAATGTGAGATTATTCCAAAAATGTATGTTAGTGTGAATGTTTCGTGGAGTTGAAAACTAGTGAGATACTAAAATGTTATGTAAACAAGTGATTTGAGACACGTCAGAGCATTTTAACTTATTACTGTGGGCGATAATCTGCCATTCAAACATTGCCAACCTAAATAGATAATGTTAACATCACATATAGAAAATGAAAATATATGTGTACGTTTTTCGAGTCAAAATACGCACCAAATTTTAAAATACAATATTAATAATTAGAATCACAATATGCTTTAGACAAATATGCGATGTTTTGTAAATATGGGCCTAAATTAATTCTAACGAATATGACAATGTGTTTCCTGGGTAAGGTGCTTGCTAGTATAGACCCCAGTCTCCTTCAGCATTTTCAAATGGCGAAACATGGACACACTATTTATGTATTTAGCGTGAGTCGTGTAAGCTGCATTTTATGGAAATTCGACAATCGTGTGCAAGTAACTTCGTTAGATCGATAGCGCATTAGTTTAACTAATGGATATACCTAGGTTACAATTATATTAAACCTATATAGGAATTGTATGGAATGTTGAAGACTTCTTATTTTGAGCAAAAAGAAGATTTAGCAAAATGTATTTAATTATTTGATGGATTTAATTACTATTTGCGTTTAGTGATATTATGTTTAGTCCATTTTAGCCAATATGGTTTTGTATTATCTCTTATATCAAAGTGATTTTGTTCCTCGTTAATGCTTCAACATAATTTGAAATGGATTTTCGTTTTATATTTGCAGCAATCATATTCTTATTAGGATTCTCACTGAAAATTAGCATAGTACAATATTATGTTGTTATGAATATTACATTTTTCTAATCACTGCCAAGTTTGTCACTATAGGTTATTTTGTAGAACAGGCATTCCTGGATAAATAGCCAATTCTTTAAATTACATGGTCTCACTTGTATGATAATTTGAATTGTGATTATCTTTATATTACAAACATTCTATGCTAGAGGACACTTATGTTGATTATATCAATAAAGGTAAAAAACGAGAATTATTGTTTTTATCGTAAAACAAAGCATGTTCCTTTCAAAAACATTTATTTGGTATTATTATATAGCTAATTAAATAAATAAATTATTGTCGATCCACAATTTTGAGATTCCTTAACAATAACAATTTAAAGGTTTATTCTGAAGAACATTGATAAGATATACAATAGTGAACGGTATGATTTTTCATTCTATGTCTTCAGAATATTCCTTACCCTTTTTCTTTACATGTATTAAAATTATTTTCAGTACAAATATAACTATGCAGAGAAGAGGTAGCTTGAGTATACTTTACAGTTTATTACTTTTAAATGCTGCCATTTATTTGAATTAAACATATATGCATGTATAATATAACATTTTGTCATATTATACATGTACAATAGTGAAATACTTTAAAAAATATGGAAGATATTGCCCCTGTTTGAAATGTTGCAATGGTCAAAGCTACATCTATTATTACACAAGTGACTTCCTGTACACAATACACTTTGCATTCACATTAACATAGATGTATCTCTTACATTCAGATGAATACATATTGTTAAAAACCCTAAGTATTGCTTGGGCCTCATGGCATAATGTTGTACAATGACATGAATAAGGCATTAACACCAGTAATATTAGTCTTTAAACATAATGCAAGTTAAACCCTTTGTCACTATACATATCAAATTGATCCCAATAGCTTAATTAAATATTCCAATGAATTACTTTTTTACTCAAATTCCTTATTTATTACTCAGAATTTCAAGGCTTACTTTATCATTAAAAACGTTAAATGTTTATTATTCATTGTATAGAAGTGCTTTCAAAACAATATAATTTATTTATCAATCCAGAAAGAGATAAATGTTACCTATTTTCCAAATGCTTTTGGTTTCCAAATATAAACAATTTCTGAATGGCTATAATGAAATTAACACTGATTTAAAAAACTTGTAAAAATGTTTTAATGTATTATATTATACTTAGAATATATTGTGATTATTATGCTCAGTGTCTATCATGGACTTGATATAAAGTACCACTAAAGTAATGACTTTAATTTGTTCTCTTAAACAATATTAATGAATAGGCATAGCTTAAACATTTAAAACATATTAAAACAATTCACAAAACAGTAAAGGCCATCACATTGCATAAAACTTCATAAGCTCCATAAGTACACATTGTCACTAATTTTGTAAATATTATTTATCGAAGAAGAAAAGGCAGTCGATTAGCAAATAAACAAGAGATCATGTAAAGCATACCAAAGTAGAAATTGAGCCTTGCAGTTTGACGTGGAACATAGCGCATTGTATCTGGACTTCTAAATCTTCTCTCAATTTCAAATGCTCGGGGTAAAGTGAGCATTGGAAGCAAGAACCATAGAGAACAACGTACTGATGCAACCACAAACATAATATATGGAGTAAATAACAAAAAGGCATATAGAAGATATGATGAAGTTTGTCCTATTAATATTGCCAAAGTGACAATTTCAGCTTTGCTATCAATTTCCAAGTCTCTTGTATTATTGCTATGAAGAATAGCTTCTGTGTTCAAAGCCAGAGGTATTGCATAGTATATTATTGGCCAATCAACTCGTCCGGTTTGTGCTAGAAATGCAAACACTACAGAAACAGGTCCAAATGTGACTAGAACTAAAATATCACCCAATGCTATATATTTCAAACCAATGCCACCAGTGTACAAGAAGGACGATGACAAACCTCCAAAGTAGACGAGCGCCAGGTGTTCCATGCGTGCTGGCGAAAGGATTACAAGTGGCACGAAGAATGCGCAACCAGCTAAGTACAATAAAGCACCAAGAGAGACCACTTCATCAATACTCAAAATATGGTCCACTAATGTTCTATCATCCGATTTACGGTTATCTATTCCTTTCACAAAGTCGAAGTAGGTATTGACGACGTTTCCCGCGCCATGCACTGGCACCACGGTACACAGCGTCAGCAGTAATGTGCACCAGCTGAAGCCGGTGTCTCCCGGCAGCCGGTACGCGAGCGCGGCACCCAGCAGTGTCGGCAGTAGGCTAGCGCTTAGTGACCACGGCCGCAGAGCCAACACGTATGTGCGCACTTTCATCAGAGGATTCCGAGTTGGTATCGTCTTCTCCTTCGGTTGCTCGAGGAGGTTTCCCTCCACTAAAGTGTCTTCTTCCATTTTTTTATCAGTTTCCATTTTAAGTGCAGTTTGATGTAAACACTTATTTCTGCACCTTAAATTGTAGGTAACTTTAGTTAACATACAAAAGTCATAACATTGTTTACAATTTATTCTGGTGCTGTTTTCATATTCCAAGTTTATTTCTTACTTCGCTCGCACAACTGACTTCGCTTGCCGTCGTCTAAACAAAAACTTGACTAAATGTTGCCCTTTGTTAATAGTAATTTTCCGACATTACTACAGAAATAAGCGGTTTCGTATCTCAGTTTGCGTGGAAACACAAAAGTATTTCAGCTGGTGCTACGAGTAACGATCAGAATGTTTCACTTTACAAATAAACAGCGTTTTTAATCATAATATAAAACTACACTTTCTGTTTGTTTTAAAAATAAATAGAAGAACACAATATTATTCTGACGAGTGCAAAATATCGTTTAAAACTTACGAAGTAGCAACACAAGTCACAATCTGACGGTGTCGACTGTCGCCTTGTCATTCAATGAAAGTGACACCGTGACATAGAGTTCCGTTCAAACAGTGTGAACAGTTGGTCGCTTTACGCTTATGTACTTCGAATAGTCTAACGGTAAATTTTCTGGCATATTTACATAATTATAAGACGATATTAATCATCTATAGTATTTCAGAAAAGCTATTAGTATATAATGTTGTAAAGATTTTTATAATTGATAGAAAATAGAAAAAATGTATTGCCCAATTACATGTTTTTAATTACATACTTAATTAAGATTCATATGTTCACAGTCACACATAATACATGCGTTTTATACAATGATTATAGAATAAAGAGGATAGAGCATAAGGTCACGTGACACGGGTCCCTTTGTTTTACCAACATGGCGGCGGCTCCGCCCCTAAAAATAGTGATACGCTAGTACCGAATTTTCTATCGACATCGATGCATTAATAGTGGCATAAATACGACTGACAAACTTTGAATGTACATAAATATCAGTGTATAAACTTGTATAACTTTTTTAATTTTCGCTTTACATGTCAATTGAGTATAAACAGGGGATTTTAGGATTTGACAGTAAAGTCATTCAAAATTAAATCCGATAAAAATAGTTCGATGTTTTGATATTTTATTCATACTATGATTTATTTCATGGTAAGTTTTACCTGATGATTGGATTGGATTTGTGTCAAATAATACACACGTGAGATAAAATACAACTTTATTAATATTTATAATTTGCTTGCGACTTCGTCTGCGTGTATAAGACAGCCTCCGCGGCGCAGTAGGTTAGACGCCGGCTGTGAAACGAGAGGCTGCGGGTTCAATTCTCGCACGGGGACAAATATTGATGAGGCCGAAAATTCTCTCGTAGCTTCTGATACCCACGACACAAGACTTAATTGATCTTAATGTGGGGTTAGGACCATGTATGTGACTGTTGGGTGTATTTATTTATTTATTTATAAAATAATGTGGACGTAAAAGAAAACTACATGAAATCGCAACAACTATTTTATTGTTACCTCTTCTTAAATTTTTTACAAACATCAACGTGCAACATAAACGTAAAATAATGTACCCAACAAGCTAAGGTCGTGTACGCTGTCGTCACATTGTGTTGCAACCATTAGCGTCGCGTATCGAAATGATTAACGACAAATTTAAAATATCACTTTTTAATTATTAATTTTACCAATTTAGAGATTATTAAAATTAAAAAAGTCCATAAGGTCTACATCAATAAAGATTATAAAAAAAAACATTTTTACTTATTTTGGAGCCTCGTGCATATTCCCTATTGCCCAATTTGATAATTGTAACTGTAAAAGCGACGATTGTTTTGTTATTTTTTTTTGTATCGTCGTATAAGGGTGGTAAATACACAGTTTTTCCTAAAATAATAAATTGACTGCCAAAATTCCGTGACAGTTCTTAACAATATTCAAGGTAGTTAGTCATATATACTCAATAATATTGTCGAAGAAATATATTTACAAAATGTAAACTTATCTTTTTAATATAGAGTTTTTAAGTGGCCAGTTCTAAAAACTTAGTAAACAACAATGAAAATATGTACACTAAACTAACAACTTAAATATATAACTAGAAATACAATATCTACACAAAACGAACAGTTAAAATGTAAAAATGGAAATTAAACAATTAGCTAAATAAAGGAATTGTGGCGGACATCGCGAAAGGTCGGGCAAAGTGATTTTGGATTTTTCTATTCATTATCAGCCCAGAGTCAGGAATTTGTGCCCGATATGGCGATAGGCTCACCACCTATAACATCGTGGGACGGAACATACAAGGTGAAATGTGGATATCCTGATTGCACCTCCGCCTACCCCTTCTGGGAAAAAAGGCGTGAGTTTATGTATGTATAAATATTATGATAAATATATTTGTAACAAAAATAACAAACAAATTTTAAAATGATAATATCGATATGAATAATTTCGTATCACATCTCTAAACTTGTGTGTAAACAAACAATACGGTTGTTATTCGTACTACTTGTATAAATAACGCTTAGAAGAGTCTAAAACTTAATCAACAAGATCCTTAAACAATTGTAAATGATATAAACAAACCCAAAATGTAAATTTAGACACATATTTGTTATTATTTCGTAAAAACAGTTACTAACCTATGAAAAGAAATTTTG
The DNA here is from genome assembly GCA_949752805.1 of Deilephila elpenor. NCBI lineage: Eukaryota > Metazoa > Arthropoda > Insecta > Lepidoptera > Sphingidae > Deilephila > Deilephila elpenor. Next base: position 9,525,513 of record OX457110.1, on the reverse strand, counting down.
GGGTCCTTTTTGCTTGAACTCGACTAGCATCCTTTCACACAACACTGAGGCATTTTAAAAACTTTACAATTAATCTAATAAGCAAACTTAACAAACTTAAGACACGAGATTAACAATGAAAAAAATCGAAATTCTTTGATTGTGCAGATTTGTTTACTCCTATTGACAGATAACGCCACAGTTTGACATTACATGCAGAAAAGAAAAATGGCGTCATTTTGGGCCAAGGGCGGTCTCAGTGTGGTTAGTGAACAAAATATTGCCATATTCGGAACAATGGAGTTACTATTTGTCTCTTTCATTAAGGGCAAGTTAGCTTTGTGTAAATGAGACAGATACATAAATGTACAATTCCGCGTCGATACTCCTAACATAATTATAACTTAATATATAGTACTACATTAGTGCGTCATCCTCTTTATTCTTTAATCATTGGTTTTATAAAATACGAATACATATTGCATAATAATAATTAATAATTTTTATGTATATAAAAATGTAAAAAATGAAAAGTATAAAATAAAGAGATTAATAATTTCACACACCACAAAGGTCATCTAGACATAGTTGATAGTTGCGCTTGTGAACGTACCGGTACCTACCTACACCCAGGAATTATAGAAATAAATTAATAACAGTATTAACACCTAATAAACGATTTTTTGTTATTGTATAAATTATGCTTTCCCGAAATAATCATAACTATTAAATGTAATAATAAGACTAAATGGATATCACGTGGAATAAAAAGATGTAGTAGAAAACAAAGGCAACTATTATGGGCGTATAGGTTTAATCCTACTCAAAAAAACAAACTTATTTTTAAAACGTATACTACAGTCTATAAAAAAGTCGTTAAATTAACCCAGAAAGCCCAAAATAATCATTTTATTAAAACTTCCATAAGTAAATCAAAAGCTGCATGGCAAATCATTAATAAATCAAAGTTATGTGCACTACAAGACCCAATAATGTGTATAACGCATAACAATTCATCTTTTACAGATCCTAGAGACATTGCAAATGAATTTAATAATTATTTTATTGACATAATAGAAAATAATATCAATAATGATTTAAAATTGAATAATAATAAAAATATAATTCAAAATATGACAAAAAATTCATTATTTATGCTTCCAGTCACGAAGCAGGACATAGAAAAAATTATTAATAATCTTAAAAACACTAACACTGTTGGCTACGACGGCGTACTTACTAAAGTTATTAAGCATGTAAAGGAAACTATAGCACCACCACTGGCGCATATTATTAATTTATGTATAACAGATGGAATATTCCCAGAGAGACTAAAGAAGGTACTTGTTAAACCATTATTTAAGAATAATGACAAAACCGATATAAAAAGTTATAGACCAATTGCCAAAATTCCTATATTTTCAAAAATCATAGAAAAAGTAATTTATCAATCCTTGTATTCATATTTAGAAAAACACAAATTGTTCTGTATTGAGCAAAAGGGATTTAGAAAAAATAAGTCTAGTGACATGGCACTATACGACTTATTGTCAAACATAATGACATCTGTTGATAATAAAAATCTAGTGTGTGCTATTTACACAGACATGACAAAGGCATTTGACTATGTCGATCATAAAATATTGCTACAAAAACTCTACAAGTATGGAATAAGAGGAAACATCCATAAACTACTAGAATCGTACTTAAGCAACAGATGTCAGTGTACAGAAATCTCTAGAATATGTCCTAAAAGTAAACTAGAAATAATATACACATCTAAACCTAGGAACATTAAATTTGGGGTCCCTCAGGGTAGCATATTGGGTCCACTAATGTTTCTTATATATATTAATGATCTTCCTGCATATATAAGACATAAAATGGTCCTCTTCGCTGATGATAGCACAATTATTGTGAAATGTACAGACCATACAAATTATCAGTCAGATATTAATTCCGCTCTGTCTGATACTATACTGTGGCTTAAAAATAATAACCTAGTCATTAATCTAAATAAAACTAAAGTTATGCACTTCTCCCAACGCCTTCCAAACTCATCAGTCAGTGTTAAATTTCAAAACTATGATATAGAGGAAGTCAGTAGTACTAAGTTTTTAGGTATTATGCTGGACAATAAACTCACTTGGAAGACCCATATCGAAGAGTTATGTAAACGATTGAGCAAAGCCGCCTATTTACTATTTCAGTTGTCAAGGAAAGTTAATATTGATACACTTTTAACGGCATATCATGGCCTAGTTGCCTCTGTGCTAAGGTACGGTATTATTTTCTGGGGATTATCAACTCATAGGGAGCTTATATTTAAATTACAAAAGCGATGTATAAGATCAATGTGCAATCTAAAAACAACAGATAGCTGTATCCCATACTTCAAGTCTCTTAAGGTACTACCTTTACCAAGTTTATATATATTAGAAACAGCATTATTTGTGAAGAGCAATCCTAACTTATTTGTTAAAGTCTCTGAAGTTAAAAAAAATCCAATACGCACTAAACAAAAAAATCAACTATGTCACGTAAAATGCAAAACAGCTTTGATGAGTAAAAGTTTCTTTGGTATGGCTCCAAAAATTTATAATAAAATACCTGACAATCTGAAGAATATGACTTTAACTAAATTTAAAAAAACGCTATTTAAAATGTTAATTGATAAGTGTTATTACAGTATTAAACAGTTCCTAAATGATGTGTTAGAATAAGTGTTTTTATTTTTCTTTATTTTTGCGTAATTATGTTTTAAATTAATGTCAATGTAAATTATCTTAAATTAATAATAACTAACTATTATCAATGTAATCCGTAACTGTAAAATTTTAAATATTAATATTTGTACGCCTTTATGGCAAAACATAGAGTTCATAATATTTATTTAAGATCATCAATGTACCTACCTATGTTATACAAATAAATTATTCTTATTCTTATTCTTGTTGACTAGACGTGTTCTTAAATTATCCCTAGGTTTAACTAAACGCACTTTATTACATTGCCAAGTCGATAGCTTTAGCAGCGCAGTTGGTTTAGACGCCACGCCGCCTGTCAAACGAAAAACAACGGGTTCGACCCTGCATCGGGATTCGGGACTGATCTATTTGAGTCAACCACAAGTATTTGTTTCGGGGCTGGGTGCTTGTGAGACCAGTCTCTCGTAATTTCCAATACTCACGACTCGAGACATATCAATATGTGGGGTGGGGAATCAGGGTATGTATGTGACTGTTGAGTTGGTTAGGTATTTATTATCTTACTAGAGAAGACACCAGGAACAAAATCAGTAAATGCATATCAGGCACATGGCAAATCGGCGGCGTACAAGAAAACAGTGTGACTGCATAGCACACACTAGAGAGATAGAAACACTTGACCGCGTTCTTCAGTGTTTTATTATAAATATTTCGTTAGCCGACGCCCTCAAGTGTAACGTCTCAATTACAATGTATCTTTTTTCAGCAGAAAACATATTTTATTATATTTATTTGGCTTAGACAAACTGTGAAGCTATCGAGGTGAGTGATTAATAGCCATAAACATGTAGATTGTATGTACTTAATAATATAGATGTTTAATGAACGTGCCACCTACCTACATACTTTCATGGTGGTAGGTTCTCATATGTGAGAGGCCGCCTGGGTAGGTACCACCGCAATGTTTATTTCTCTCGCCACACAGCAATGTAGATGCTTAATGCACTGTTGTGTTCCGGATTGAAAGATATTGTAGTCAGAGTAACAACTGGCTAATGGCTATAATGAGACTTAACATCTTATGTCTCAGGATGGCTAGTGCAGTGGAATACTAAGCATTGCTTTGTATTTCATGGTGTTGTTTGGATTTGCTAATGTTCATGAGCGGTCGTATCGCTTACCATCAGGCGAATCGTCGAAGGGCATGCTCGACTCGCTTATAAATTCACCGCAAAAGAAAATCCTATTGTATTATAATTTATATACCTACTTCGCCGGCGTGGGATAAATAGCGGGAGCAAGCGGGGGACATATGGATTTTGGGGCATCTAGCAGTCTCACTCTCCGACACGAAAATGATTTAAATTTTAATTAACGTTAATTTTCTGCATGACAATACTAACATCCCATCTCCTATGGACACGTTCACATATAAGTTTCAGACTTTGGCCAGGTATATTTACCTCGGTCTGCACACCCAAGTAATCCGAAATAGGCATTCCAATAATGATAATAGATAATCCTGCATAAAGCTACATAAATAATAACGACGAGATGCTCTATTAGCTAAAATGTATGTATTTGTGAAGTGATTGTTCTATCCAAGAACAAATAGGTATAAGACTCGTCTTATCATTGTTAAATTTTCCACACACGTTAACTGTTCTAACCCAAGCAGACTAAATTTAAAGTTAAATATTCCGAATGGATATAATTTTAATAATATAAAAGAAAGAAATCAATTTTCAATGGTGATATGACGTTATCGATCTCGAATATAATTTGTTAACGATATACTATACATGTAGCTTTAACAGATAATAGGGCAGATAATGGCATAATTTCAATATTATTATGTCGTGTACAAACATGCCACCAGTGATTATCGTGATAACATTATTAACGTTGATATTTTTACAATACGATACAGGCATTAACTACAAAGTTATAGACGTCTGTTTACTACATAAGTATTTCAATTTTATTTATGGTATCAATATAAATTTCGATTAAACATAAAAATGAATGTTTCAGGTATAATAAACAATATAGAAACCCTTGGCTTAGCATGAAAAAGTTAATATTCCGCCAAATTACGCTCCCATAATCAATATTATGCGTGTAAACAGAGATTATTGATAATAATTACTGTTGTATAGATACCCAAAACTTGATATATTTTTTAAAATTTTACACAATACTATAGAAGATGCCCAAAAATGAATCGGTATATTAATAAATCACGTGTGTCGTGGACTGTTGCTAAAGGATCAGACGCGGCTGTGAACAGTTTCACTGTTTTCCCAGGTTCAAATCCCAGGTGACAGGTCACACCTCTGACCTTTCGGAGACATGTGTGTGATACTCTATCACCACGCACTGTAATGGTGACGGAAAACATCAAGAGGAAACATGCATGTCGTAGCAAATTTTAAGAATTTGTAAGGTATGCAATGTCCGCCAACCCGCAATAGGCAGGTGGATTATAATATGGTGCAACCCCTCTCAATCGTACTCTCAATTGTAGAGGAGGCCCGTGCCCTGCAGTGCGACTTATATGGGCTGATATACAGATATTAAATCATTACACACTTGGCCTCTGCTTACTATACTACGATAGTATATCTTTGTAAATAGCACCCTAAGGCAATAAAGGAAAATGCAAAGGTTTATTTTATTTATTTTTATTTCTTTTTGGATTTAATTTTTCCTCTATTAACTTAACCCAATTATCAAACTGTACATTATCCTCTTCATCTAACTCGTCACAGAACCTATCAATCTCTTCTTCAGTTACAGCTGCTTCTTCTCCCGATAGAAATTGTTTTTGTTTTTTTCCACCATTCCCATTTTCTATCTTCTGAGGATCATCTTCGACTTGTCCATCGTCGTCGAATACTATTTTCTTATTTTTTGGTATTGTATCATTTTTGGGGGTCATATCCTTTTTCCGTTTATTTGCTTTTATTGGTCCATTAATAATATTAACGTCAGCATTATCCATAGCAGCTGTATGTTTATCGACTTTATTTGCCTGTTTTCTTACAACGTCTGAATCCTGCATTGCACTATTCGTGACAGTATTAGTTTTATTTTTTCTATTTCTTTTCACTCGCTCTGGACTAATTGTATCCACATTGGCAGTCTGAATAATTAACGCTTTCCTTTTTTTATTTAGCTTCATATTATCATTTGCGATATCTACATTATCAGTTCTTATTTTATTTTTCTTGCCCATTGTGCTGAAAAAGAAAAGTAATTCTGAATATAGTTTCTCAAGTATAAACACTTAACGAACACATTATACATTTAAAAAATGGTAATTTTTATCACTTAAAATTTGGAATATTTAACAGTATCTTATGCATATATTGTATAGGTATGTCTACAACACTCTATAATATAATTTCTAAAGAGCTTTAACAGATCCGTTACAACAAAAAGTCAGCCGTCTAATCGATTACCCACAGGATACAGCCTTTTACATTTTTTTTACTGCGTTGAACGGCGAGACAACCATGCTATTTGCCTGATGGTAAGCGATACGACCGCTTATGGACAGTAGAAAACCAAATAACACCATTTATTACAAAGCATTGCTTTGCATTCGACTGTGCTCGCCATCCTGAGGCATAGACGTTAACTCTCAATATGTCAGTCACTCTGGCTACAATTTCCTTCAAACCGGAACAGTACACTGCTGTTTTGCGGGAGAAATAGAATCAATACATCAGAAACAATTCGATTGGAAGTTTGGGTGACTTGATAATTCTGCACTAACAAATTAACTGATCCCCAGTCCACATTAGCCATTGATGTGAGATCGATGGTCTATGAGTCAAACTCCGCCCAAAATCATATATGGGTGATTCAGATTTTATTACATAGGTAATCTATTTCACCTGGATAAGATAATATTTGGATATTCCAATAACTGAATTTGCTTTTTATGGGAAAATAATGTCGTTTCTTCAGTAGCTGTAGTATGTATACAGTAAAATACCGGAATAACGCATTGTTTACCAAGTAAATTAGGTTAATATTTCTCCGGCGATGTCGTGCAGTCACATTCGCATTGCATATTTTTAGTTGGTCATTCGTCATTCCCGTTCTTAAAATAAATGTTTAGGTTTTTATCCGCAAGCGCCCAAAACTCATTATCGTTTGCCCACATTTGTTTTAGGTTTATCTGCGTTTTGCAATAACTATGGTCCAAGTAAAGCTGGCCGGATTACTTTCTAGATTAGGAAACCCTATTAATCTAGATAATGTATAACCATAGCTAGATATAAGAATAATAAACAACGTTATTAACTCACGCGTTTATCCCGTGCTGATATAGATTATCCGCGAATATAGAACGGAAATGAATTAGTAATATTATAGAGCATGCTCCAATATTGAACGGAAAAATGGTTTGTTTTCAATAACCACTGTGCCAAATTATTAAAACGTAAATAACATCTAGGAAATATTTGATGACATATTTATCACTTTGTTGGCTGACAATATGTGTTGGCCGATGCAATGTGTGATAACATGGATATCTGTTGGATATACACAAACTCACCGCTCACGCTTATATCCCACAGGGGTAGGTATAGATTATAATGCTAAGTGTCAGGGTACAAACAATTCTTTTTCTCTTCATGCTTTACTCATTGCTCATAAAAATCACCCGTAACAAATATTGTTTGTCACGCCAAATAAGGAGTTTATTTGGCGTTTTTTAAATTGTTCCTCTATTTGCCAATATGTGTAGGTCCATCTGAGACGCACAAAATCTTCACCGCCACTTTTTATATTCCATAAATCGGCTTTGCAGTCCCCTTACATTCATGCCTTCAATATAGCTAAACCATCCCATTATATTAAATAAGAGTAAATATATTTCTGTCTGTTTATAGTCTTTTTCCTAATCAGTCCCCATATATTTTTAAACTTATTTTTAGTTCAAAAGTTGCTGTGTATGAATTGAAATAGTTTTGTTGACATCGCAAATTCTTATAGTGCAATTTAGGCTATAAACCATGGTTCACCATTGAATAGACAGCATGTTAAGCGGTAGACTACGTTGGCATTTTCAAATGAATAGCTATGCCGTATCATAATCTCTAAGGGTGGCTTGAAACTGTGCTACATACAGATTGGCCAAATTAGTTCGTTCCGGCAATTCGCATCTTCCTTAATGGGGAGCAAGTGCCGTATCTACTACACATATACCTATATTATATGCTCATCTTTCACCCAGTAGAATGACACAATTAAATGATGAAATACAAGTGGAGAATTACTCGCATTTGAATTAAAAAATCTAGATAGACTAAAAAGAACAAGCCAGCAACAATTTAAAATTAAATGCATCGCTTGAATAGTTTTAACGTTGAAGAATTGTTTTTAATAGCGCATTTCTCAACCATCACTCTAACCAGGTGTTTAAACACACAGACAGTAACACTAACAGTTTACATTTTATAAAGACTTTTAAGACTTCTCTTTATTTTTGTTGCTATACATTTCTAAAGTAACATATCGATGTAGTATAATAACATCCCAATGTTGAAATATTAGAAACTGGTGCGTAATATTTCTAAGATTGCAAAGTGTAGAAGAAAGATTTATACAAAATTAGAGAGAAGCGAAAATTTATTAGCCACATCTGCCAGACACTACTTTAATAATTACCTAACAAATATTTTAAAAGCTATTAATTGATCGTCTATGAAATCTGGCAAAGTACCCCTTGAATATTTTTTTAAGGCTGCGATAATTAACTATGTTGAATATTCATAAAAGTAGGAAATAAAACATAAATAGCAGTTTTTTACCAAACACATATTATGTGTATAAATTCTGGCGACTGTGATCAATTACTGTTTACATTTTGGCAACAGTGCTAATTACTGTCACAGATAGATTTAACACGTAAACCGTTGTTGTATTGTTATCACTCTGCAACTTTTTATTGTCACCCTATTCCGAGATCATAAGAGTCAGTTTCTTTTACACCTTACCGAACAGCTAAACAAAGTGGGAACTGATAATATTTACACAAGGTAGCAAAAACAGAAACAATTTACACCTGTTATCTCGAACTAATATCGGGCGAACTTTGTTTATTGGTTTTAAGTCAGTGAACGGGTGAAGTGTATGATAAACACATGGACCACTCAATGAGATAACGAATACAAACATTCGTTTTTATGTAACAGATCTAGTCGAGACGGCAAGCCGATGCGGGCGCGATGCCACTAGACGTGATCGTCCGCCACCCACTTCACTCCACCGCACACTGTCGCAATTTAGCAATTGAAACTGGCCGGTGCGCGCGTCGGTGTCCGCTTCACTGGTATTTACATCGCGTGTTTTAATAATTTAAATAATTCTTCAAGTGAAAAATGTCGGAGAAACGCTATATCCTGGGAATGGACATAGGGACGACGTCGGTAAAGGTCTGCGTGTATGATCCACAAAGTAAAGAAATTGTGGCTAACCAAAGTAAAGACACTGCGGCAAACATACCCAGTGATCAAGGGATTGAAGGCAACAAGCAGGATGTTCCGAAAATAGTATCAGCAGTACATTATTGTGTCTCACGTCTTCCTAGAGATGTCCTACGGCATGTCACTAAGATCGGAGTTTGTGGACAAATGCACGGAGTCGTGTTATGGAGAGACGGGTGAGTTTTTATTTTTTTTAAATAAGTAAGTAAGTATACAATGAAGCTACATTTACGAATAATTATGTTATCTCTCTTTCAGTGCATGGGAAAAAGTTGAAAAGGATGGAATGGTGATCCGTTTTGAAGGAAGAAGAGAAAACATGTCAGCTTTATATACATGGCAAGACACAAGGTGCAAGCCTGATTTCTTAGATTCTTTGCCAGAACCTGATTCGCATTTGAAATGCTATTCTGGTTACGGTTGTGCTACATTATTATGGATGCTTAAACATAAACCTGAAAAACTGAAGAATTTTAAGTACTCTGCCACTGTGCAAGATTTCATAGTAACAATGTTATGTGACTTGGAAACTCCAGTGATGTCTGATCAAAATGCTGCAAGTTGGGGCTACTTTAATACTGCAGACAATGCTTGGAATTTAGATATATTAAAATCCATTGACTTCCCTGTTGATCTCCTTCCAAATATTGTCAAGGGTGGACACATTGCTGGCAAGTTAAATTCATCATGGAATGGTATTCCTGCAGAAACACCAATAGGTGTAGCTCTTGGAGATTTACAATGTTCCATCATAGCAACTCTGGAAAATACTCAGGATGCTGTGTTAAATATTTCTACATCTGCCCAACTTGCTTTTGTGGTTGATTCAATTTCAGATTTTGGATGTAACACAATTGAACATTTACCCTACTTCAACAATACATATTTGGTTGTGGCAGCATCATTGAATGGAGGTAATGTGTTAGCCACCTTTGTAAAAATGCTGCAGCAATGGATGCTTGAGTTTGGTTTCCCTATCCCACAGTCCAAAGTGTGGGAGAAATTAATAGCTTTAGGTCTAAATGCACAGACAACTTCAGCTATGAATATAACTCCTCATTTACTTGGTGAACGTCATGCACCAACTGCTAAGGCATCTGTTGAAAATATTGATTTATCCAACATTCAACTTGGGAGTGTGTTTAAATCTCTCTGTGATAGTTTGATTCAGAATTTGCATACAATGATGCCCAAAGATATATTGCGTAGTGCAAATATAAAAAGAATAGTTGGGAATGGGTCAGGTTTATCTAGAAATGCTGTTTTACAAAGAGCTGTAGAGCATTATTATAGTTTACCATTAGAATTCACTTGTGGGGGAGATGCGGCCAAGGGTGCTGCTATTGCAGTTATGTAAAGGTTTAATTGTCACAGTAATATATTTATAAAAGCATTTTACCTAAATATACATTGTTGTTAAAAAACCTATATGTCTAGCCTTGCCTTCACTTTACACTGCTCAGTGATGTCCTTTGCATATAGATATAATTGTTATGAAATAATCTTTCAAATACTTTTAAAGTAGGATGTGTTTTAAGTAATAATTTTAAGTGCTTCAATGGACTAAAATAATGATTAGGCTAATGATGTACAATATTTTATAACATGTTAAAGATGTTCCATTGCAAAAAATCCATATACAAATCAAAATAAGACACATTTGACAAAAATTGGGTACTTACTAATCTATGATTGGCACAACTCTTCACAATTCTTCTTTTAATATACATTGGACATTTTTAGACTAAATACCTATAGCCTCTGTTGTATATTGTGTAATATTAGACAAATTACATATGTAGATTTCATAACTTTTTTTGTGAATTCACATTATTCATGCAAGAAATGATGAAACATTGATTATGATTTTCCTACCCCAAAACAAGACTTAATACATTTTAATGTATATTACTATCAATCAATAATTATAGTAGTACTACATCATGGTTATGCCTGGGCGCTCTCACTAATACAAGCACTATAACAAAAGATCATGTATTTTCTGACGACATTCATATTCAAATGGATTTTGTGAGATGGAATGTCTGCACTTGAGTATGAGTAATCATTTTGCTGTCGTGAAACATGTGTGACATGTCATACTATATATTAGTAATGATTTGTATGTGGACAAGAGTAATTGCAAGAACATTAGTCAGAATAGTTATTTGTGATTATAAAGTAGTATTAATGAACCAGTAACATTTTCTGTTCTATTGTAACTAGCTATGGGTGCAACTTGTGGTATCTCTGTCCACCAGTTAGGGGGTACAGGTGTAAGCTTGAGTAGGTACCTACTCCCGATTTTATACATTTTAATTTTTAACTTTAATATCATTCCGCTTCCATAAATTCTACAAAGAATTATAAATACAATGTTATTGCTTTTATATTATTTCAGATTATAAGATATTCTAATTGTCTCGATAGTTAATACTTCTCTATTTGGGTATTATTTATTTTCAACGTAAATAATAAAGAAAACAATGCAATATTGTTGTTTTTAATAATATCGTATAACCCTATCAGACTGCACTTAAAAATAGAAACATCTACAGTTCATAAATGTTATATACATACCATATTCATCCAATGCTACGAATTCAAAAGCTTAAGTGTAATTTGCTTTTAGATATTCTAAAATATAACTCACATGTAATACAAATAAAAAATAAACATTCGACAAAGTTGAAATTTGGATAGGTTAGAAATAATTTATTCCATAGACCAATTAATTTTCATGACGTTTCTATCAAATGTTCATGAGCGAAAAAGAATACAAGATATACATGACATAATACATCTAAAAAAGACAGATATATTACAAATTACAATGATAGATAAGTAGCTACCAGTTATTAAATGTTTTTGTTTATATTGAACATGATAAAACAATTTTCAAGTGGCACGAGGAAAATTTGACTATCATTTTCTTTACAATATAATATTAAAACTCTTCAAATATAACTACTAAAATATTTTGATATATCATGTGGTGCTCTACGACTATAGTTACTTTTGCCTAGAGTTGCCCAACTATCGATAGTTTCCCTATCGATAGTTGACCTCGAAAACTAGTAACAATATCGATAGTGCTATCGATATTATCGATACTATCGATTCTATCGATATCATAAATAAACAAATACTATTGATTAGAAGTAATAGTATCGATAGGATCGATACTATTACATAATAATACTATCGATAGTATCGACAATATCGATATATTTTAAGTAATACTATCGATACTATCGATATTATCGATAGTATCGTTGTATTAAATAATAAAAACTATCAATATTATAATATATAATAACTATCAATAATATCGCCTAATAACCGCCGATATTATCGTTTCCGAATTATAGCTTTTGTAGAAAGTAGTGTTAAATTATTCTCACTCACTGTGCATAGTGTGTTATTATGCTCTTTAGGATTAATAAGTTTTCTTTTTTAATAAGAAATATACTGGCTATGTAATTGAATATTGGAAGGCAATACTATCGCAGTTTATTAAATTATCGATAGTGTGAGCTATCGATACTATCGATACTATCGATAGTATTGCTTTAGGAGCAATACTGGCCTTCGATAGTATCGATACTATCGATACTATTTTTGTATATCAATACTATTGCCCATATCACACTACTGATAGAATCGATACTATCGATAATATCGATACTATCGATAGGCTATCGATACTATTGATATGACGTCACCTATCGATAGACTATCGATAGTTTAGCAATAGTCGACTATTGATGTGCAACACTACTTTTGCCAAATACACGAAAAACAAAATTGACAGATTGACTTAGGCATAGGATGTCAAAAATCAAAATGTGTTGAAAAGTTGAAAACAGAAACACGTGCTAAAGCAAATCTAAAATAAGTGCAATTTGAAGCAATGACTAGATTTGCACGAGCGAAGGGTTCAAAAGCATCCAATGAGAGAGCTCCTGAAGATGGGACTCCGTGGGAGGTTATGAAGGAACAGTTATTGCGAGCTAAACAAGAAGGCGATGACGCCAAAAAAAGGGAAGAGGTAAGATTTCAATACAACCATATCCATTTACTGCTAATTTCAATACGTTAATATCAGACATACAGTTACATATCGCATGTTGAAACGGTCAACGAAAACATCGCGAGATAACCGCCATGTCCTGCACTGGACATGACTTTTGAAGCAAATACCTTCAAAAGCCATTCCACTTACCACCTTAGACCACTACCCAAGGGATTGAGGACAGGCAGGCAGGTTTATGAATAAAAAAAATCTTAATGCAAATCCAAAGTATAAGAAACTAAATATATCTACATATTTTTCAGGCAGAGAAACAACGCATTGAGAACTATGAAAACTTTTTGAAAGAACAAAAGATAAGCAAAAGAAAAGCTACCTGGTGTGACTTTCCTGAAGTAGAAAATGATAAAAAAGTTTCCATAAACAATGCTGCCTCACCTGCAAAGAAGAAAAAGATGAATAAAGACAAGTCAGCTAATGGTATTGAACAGACAGATTCTACTGAGAATGAAAATGCTAATGTGGAGGCAGTTACTAATGACAACATTAAAAAGAAGAAAAAGAAAAATAAACAGAAAAATAATAATCAGAAAGTTCCCTCTAACACAGATGAACTAATTACAAGTGGAGAAGTTCCTGTAGAACCTATTAAAAAAAAGAATAAATCTCAAGCTGATTCATCTAAGCAGCCTGAAACAGAAGCACTTCCTAATCAGACTAAAAGCCCCAAGAAAAAGAAGAAAAAGCAAAAAACCTCTGTTCAGACAACAGAAAGCACTGAAGCACCTACTAATAGTACTGATGATAATACTAACAATGTGCCTGTGGCTAAGAACAATAGCAATACCTCAAAACAAAACAAAAAGAACAAGAAAAATAAATTGCAAGCTAATGGAGAACCCATTAGGAGAAAAGCCATTGATGATAATAGCTTCCAATTTATAATTAATGGCAAAGAGGTTGAACTGATCAGGTTTGAAGGTTTTCCAATAATGAAGAAGGATGCAGAGCGTCTCAAGGAGCTGAAAGCAAGTATGATTAAGAAAGGTATACCAAAGAGTGAGGTTCAGAGAACAATAAAACTGGAAAGACGCAGGGCTGAGAAGGCATTAGCAAGAATCAAAAAGGAAGTTTGTTATAACTGCAGGAAAGGTGGTCACAATTTATCTGACTGCCCTGAATTGAAGTCTAAAATACCAGGAGTAGAAGGAGCTAATGATGGTGTTTGTTTCAAATGTGGTTCAACTGAGCATAGGCAGTTTGAATGCAAAGTACAAAGGGATAAAGAGTTTAGATTTGCAACATGTTTCATTTGTAAGGATCAGGTCAGTTGGTTATGTATATCTCTTAATTCATGATTCAACACAATTTTTTTTTAAATGATATAAGTCTAGTATTACTCTTAATTTACTAAATATTACTAATGTTGGGTAGTAGATATTCTATAAATGTATTATGTGTTAACTTACACCTAAACACCAAGTAGTGGCTCTTTTGGTTTTGCAAGAGGTAAGACAGTGCCAGCATAAAGGGAACCGCTCAGAGCGCTAGTGTTGAATTGGTGCCACAGAAGTAATTTTTGTAGTGGCTTTGCCTAATCTGTCGAAACTCATGTATTGAATCAACTATACTGTTTTGTATCAGCCCAAAACCACTCACTACTCAGCATGAAACTCCTCTGCAACTGCAATTTTTATTAAAGAGGGACAATGACTATACTAAATCATGTCATGTGTAAAGCAAAGTTTGATTCTCTAATATTTCATTACAGGGTCATATTGCGCGTCAGTGTCCTGATAATCCAAAAGGGCTTTATCCAAATGGTGGTTGCTGTAAACTGTGTGGTGATGTCACACATCTGAAGAAAGATTGTCCTACGGTAGGTGACCTGCATTTTATCGAAATTTAATTTAAATTATAGCCTACTTGGTCATGTGAAAGGGTACATGGCTTTCGCCGGACTCCTTAAAATTAAGTAAAAACATTTTGCAACATGTATTACAACCCTACTTTTCTGGAATATACCCTTACTAACTGTGTTAAAAGTTTTGTAACTTAGTGGAAATATTTTGATATTTTTCCTATCATAGTCTTTGTATCTGCTCACATATGTTATGCCAGTGCTATCTCTTATTCTAATCTTTTTATTTAATTTTCAGACTAAAGATCAAAAGGAAGACACATCTGTGAAGTTGCACACATTAAATGATGGTAGCCTTGAAGACATAGGACAGAAGCAAAACAATCCAACTCCAGAGGAAACAAATAGAAAACCCAAGAAAATCAAATTTTAGTGATAGAAATTGTTATTCAAAGAAATAAAACATTATAAAACACATATTAAATTATAAACCTATATTTCATTGAAAAATATAAACAGGAATTCACAGATATCAATAACATACATGTCTTTTATAAAACTAATAATAAAATGGATAATATAATAAAGACACAATAACAATAAAATTAGGGAGACAAAAAAATCTATGACATAGCCTAAGAAGGTGAGTGATTATGGATATTAGCAATTTCTGAATAGTGGTATGATAAAACAGTTTAATCTCTGTGCATATAATATGATTTACAGTACAAATTATAACTACTTATTAGTCACTATCCAGAGCTATACCTACCTAGTTGTATAACAATCAATCAATGCTAAACTAAATGACATAGTTGTTTTTAATGTGTTACCCTTGAATATCAAGGATTACATAAACTTAATAGTTATAAAGACTCTACACTAGCTCTCAATTGTTCCATGGACTGTTGTGCTATTAGTCCCGTAATGCCTTCAGGGCTTTGTGGGTCTTCTCGTATGAGTATCCGAGCTGCATCTGCTAAACATCTGATGGGATCTTGAAGGCGTTCCTTCAATTGCTCGCGCGTGATGATGCCGGCGGCGAATTCGTTTCGAGACAAGAACATCAGCGGCGCGTGCAGCTCGTATAGCATCATACCTGCAAACAATATATGAAACAATGTAAATACATACTTCTTATTGGTTTCTAGGAAAATGGTAAGTTTTATTTTAGTCAAGACTGTTTAATTAAAATCCTAGACATTTACAAGCGATATCGTCATCGATGTAACGACACTGCTCTGTAGTCCGAATACCCCTTCGGCAAAGGTGTTACTAGCGCCACCCATTATGTGCTGTGTTTATGTCTGCCCCAAGATATAATAAGGGACGATGCTATCGACATGTCGAGCTCACATGAAGCTTTTGTTGTCGTACCAACCTGGTCAAACCATTAATTATATTCCCACTGGATTTATTACTTCAAGGTAACTGCAATAAGCACTTCTAATTTGCGTCAACACGTACTGGGCCAGCGTGGTGGTCTATATAGCCTAACCACTCTCAATTGTACTCTCGATTATAAAGGAGGCTTGTGCCCTGCAGTGGGACGTATATGGGCTGAAATGGTACAGTACTACTGTACTGTAATTTGCTTTACCAGGGATTTAAACCCGGGACTTGACGATTTACAGCTCATACTGCCACTACCCCACTGAGGCGTTAATGAATCATAATAAATTAGCGGAAGATTTAACGTTGCGTGTCAACTTGGCATGAACCATTCTCTTTGTGATGAGTTACAGTTTGGCTTTGCCAAATTCAAACTGCCACTGCGCAATGCTACGAATGGGTTTTGATGGCTTCCTAATTAATACTAACGTACCTAGCTTGTTCTAGGAAAAATAAACTGTCAATATGATAGAGGCTACGCTATGGATATCTACATCTATAGTTATTCTAGCAGGCATGAGTCCCCATATAAGGGGTACAGACATAATAAATGTTGCTGGATATCTCGTCACAGGCGCTTTTTACAATTATGATCGCTGTGGTAACGGAGAAGGGCAATTTTCACCTCACTGTTGCTGAAGATGATGATTAAGATTGCAACAAAACTTTTAATACAAGTGTTAAGTGTAATATACCTACAGTTCATCTACCTTCAATTAAAAACTAATAAAATAAATGAACCTCGCATTCTAGTCTCTCCTGGTGAGATGACGTCCAATGTCTTGAGCACCAGCCGGCAGAACTCCGCTTTCCGCTCAAGCAAAACGTCAGGAAGTTCGTCGATGCTGTAGCCGTCCACGCGTCCGTACAACTGAGCTAAGGAGTGCTTTACTGATAGCATTATCGAGTGCCTCGGGTGGAACACTGTTTTGTACTGTAAACAAAAATATTTTTTTTTTCAAAATTTAATGGGTCGTTTTTAATTATTGTAATAGCATATATTGTGTGATGGACTCTATCCTCGGATCGAAATAACATTTTCGTATGGTTAATTAACAAAGTTTTGGTTTAATGTTGTGATGGACTGAAAAGTGAAAGCCCCGCGTATTGTTTAGAAAGTAATACAGCACAAAATTTTCGTATCTTAGTTAAAATACATAATATGATGTTCAACTGTTTTGCCCTCTTAATCTTTAAAAGGAACAAAATTAATAACTCTTATCAGCTCGAAATACAAATTACCTGGTTTAACACGTTTAAAAAGTATATTTGTAATTTATACCTTGGCAATAGTAGCCTCCCGCTGCTCGATAGCCTGCGGGCCAGGTTCGAGAGAGTCCAGCTGCTCCACCTCAGCTTGCACCAAATTTAACAGCTTGTGCATCGCGGTAGCAGACGTCTGGAACCCGCAGCTTCTATCTGTACACTGCCAGGCTGCGTCGTTATCTGCAATGCACGAGAGATTTAAAAAATATATTAAATTCGTAATCATCATCTTCTGCACGTATCTCAACCTCCTTCTGGAATTTGGGAAGAACTCTTCTTAATGGTACGCCAGCTAGAAATAAGCCTGGCGGGTTAGAAGACAGGTGACATTGTCCATAGACGAAATTAAGTAGATATGGATTGCAGGTAGACCAGTCTCTCCCGGAAGCTACAGCATTAATTAAACTTGACAATGCCTGCCGGCTGCCTCCCGCTGTTATTGACACATAAGTAGGAACATGTTTACCATCCACTTGTAGCTTAGTGTTAATTTAAAGTTCTACGATTTAATTTGGCACGTAGTGTAATTAACCCTCACATATAACTTTATAATTCAAGGTTCATCCCGCTTACGCTTGGCCATCCCCAAGGGACTTGTCTTCGCCAACATTAAGTGCAGTAACTACGTAGTCATATATTTATACACGACTTACCTAAGGGATTGGTCGATAATATGATGCCGTTGTCACATTTATTACACTTCAAAGTGCTCAGATGTGTGCCCAACTCGGTAGGGTCAACGCAACGCGCACAATCGCAATAGAAGAATTTGGACTCCAGTAGGAATTCTCGCCGTACCATGGTAGGAAAGAGTGAATATGTGTAACAAAGGGTAAGATTTTCACCTGTTTTTATGGGTATTGCAGCTCTTACTTGAACTCTGAAAATTAAAAAATCGTTAATTTGAATATTAGAAAAGCTTACACAAATGAGAAACGAATTAAGGAGTATTAAATTAGTATATGGTTAGAATACCCTATATTTTTATGACATTCGCAGATTGAAATACTTACTGATTATAATCACTCTGTAGAATAGTGTGTACGATGTTGGGAACACAAGAGTGCGCAGCGACCGACAGCCGAGGGTATATGGCACGTATACTGTAGCCTCCTCGGGATGGAACTTCTATAGAATTTACCTGAAAAAAAAATAGAATAGGTACAATTATCGCAGTTAGTTTTTACATTACGACGATTAATTTCATTCTTAAGAAGAAACAATATACGATTTTAGAAGAAAATAATTAGCACCTACAAATTGTGACCCTAGAAATGCCATAGAACTACCTGAACCTACTACTAGAACTACCTGCCTATACTGGGCCCTGAGTTGCTTGCTTCTAAGAGTAACCCGTTTTTGGAAGAAATTTAGCGTAAAATACGGAATTATAAATTCACAATTTGCCAATTGCTTTAAGTAGTTTATAACAAAAACATAGAAAAAAGAATAAGATTATTTGAAAGTTTTTTATTCGCTGCAGAAGATACATTTAGATCATGATTTTCAAGTTTGATTGTTCGCAGAAGGACCAACTTCTATCTCAATAAATGTCACATAAAGATCACACGGACACGTAACTTGTGATCTATTTCGGGGTTCTACTACGCAACTTGCAACTCGCATACAATTCTACCTAAACTTGTATAGGTACCTAGTTTATAACTATGATTGTAGTTTAAAGGTGTCTAGGTAGATATTAATATTTAAACATAAATAGGAAATATTTTTTTTTTATGTACATAATATGAAGGTATGTATATTTTGTGACTGACAGAAACATTAAACCTGGTGTTGATACTAACTTAAAATATTTTCTTGTCTTTTTTACCTCTAGTATTCCACAGACCCTTTGCACTAAGTCTTGGTCGAATCTGTCGCCAAGTTTGCAATGTACCAATAAGAAATTCGCGATGTTAATCTGGTCTGCGTTCCACGCAGGTCGTTGTTTCCGCTCATCTGTGTGAGTTTCCATTACTTCTAGTTCCCGCTGCCATCGATCTGGGTCTTTTTCCTTTGCCAATAATACCCTAAAATAAAAGTTATATTCATACCGTTCTATAAAGCTTCTCAAATTCCGTCTTTGTTTCGGATAATCGAACGTCACCAAGATCAATCACTATCTTCGGATTTGGAAAGAATCCAAGTGTGTTAAAGATTTCTTAACTCATTTTCTGAAATAATCATTAACACTTCAAGCAATCTCTGCAGTAGTTTCAAATTACTTGCAAGTTGCAGTTGCATTTATTTGGAGAAACTTACGCTGAAGTACGCCTAGGTGTTTTATGAAGAAAATATTATGTTATAAAGTTAAACTCAGATTTCTTTTGTCTTTTTTTGCTTTGTTATACTATACAATGGCACATTTATTAAAATCGATATTTTCTGCACCTTACGCAACGTCATGTTGAGTATAAGATAGGTACCCATATAGTACTTATTATTTATGTTAAAACTCATGAGTACCTCAGAGGTGTAATACAGTCGAGCTGTGGAGAACTGGCAGTCCAGTCCTCCACTGGTTGGAAGCGGACTTTTGCAGCAGAGAAAACGGCACATTCTCCTTCATGCTGAGGTGACGACTCACATTCCTCGCTGCAAACTGGCCATCCACAGTTTGAGCAAGCTATGTTCTCTACTGGAGCATAACAGCCAAGACATAGCGGCGGAGTATCTGAATGAGAGTAAGACTATATATTCTCCACACAGGTAGTGAAATATTAAGTAGTTTTATCATTGCTATAGTAAAAAACGCTGGCAAAGCCTAATAGATCTATAATACTTTTCAAACTAATTAATAGACATAGTTTTCATACATTATTACGACCGCATGAATTAGCTGACTAAGAAAATAAAAACCTTAAGTTAGATTAATACATTGAATTACTGAGATATCTTTTAAGAAAAGAATAAGTAGTAAAAAACTACATTTCTATTACCAAAATATACCTAAATCACATCAGTTTTTAATGAAATAACCGTCTCTGTACCTGGTTTAGGTCCTACTGCAAACGGAGTATCAGTAAAGATTAATTCGCCACCTTCCAAATCTTTACTCGCGACTAAAAATCGCCCGTACTTATCGTTCTGCTGGACATCGTAATGGCAAACGTCACACGACATTATGCTTGCATTTACGAATCACGTAACAAAAATTATTAACAAACCACTCGCGTTAACGTGATTAACAGTAAAGCGACTGACAGACTAGTTGTCTGAACTACGTTACCGTCTATAATAAGACACGGACTGTTCGAGAATTGGGCCGAACACTGTCCATACATTCGATATGGATTCACATTCGCAGATCTGCATACTCGATGTTAGCCAAAACACTACTTCCTATATTGTTACAACAAAGGCCAAATGGAACAACAAACTTTGATGAGCTCATTTATAGGAATACCACATTTTTATGATAGACTGCCTCGGTGGCGTAGTTGTATTACGGTACGGTTACAAAGCTGAGGTCTCGGGTTCGAGTCCCGGGTCGGGCAAAGTGATATTGGATTTTTCTATTCATTATCAGCCCGGAGTCAGGAATTTGTGCCCGATATGGCGATAGGCTCGCCCCCTATCACATCGTGGGACGGAACATACAAGGCTAAATGTGGGTGTCCTGGTGGCGCCTCTGCCTACCCCTTCGGGGATAAAGGCGTGAGTTTATGTATGTATGTATGTATGATCTACTGGTAATTTATAGTTTATGTAAAGAAACTTAATTAACCGGCTAGGATATACCTGAACCTTGCATTAAAGCAGTAAAACCATGAAATTGGTTTGGCTACAACAAAAATAAGGGACATCGAATGGGGTAATATCTCACCAAAAACGGTTGAAAAGTTTCGTTTCTCTCCGCCCATTATTTCGCCCCCTTTACCCTTAAAAGCTGAACAAAGCGCATTCATGACTCTTCGGGACTCGCTATCTATCTATCATCTTCGTGGTGACAATTTTCTAAAATCTTTTAAGTCTTTTATAAATAGGTATACAGTATGCTACCCGTAAACAATAAAGAAATGAATATAATGTAGGTACTGCTGCTCTAGATATCGTTCTTCGGTTTTGGTAATGGCAAGAGATTATGTTACAATGCAAAGATGAAAGAACTAAGAACTAATTATACGCTTCTTTTCACTCTGAAGGACAGGTACCGTGGATTGTTTTTAATGTTCATAATTATTGAACAATAATTATTGTTTGCCTAGACCAGCTAGTGACCAGCAGGCCAATAAAATGCATTCATCTAATCTGCACTGGGGCAGTAACGATCCCAGTTGATTTACAACGAGGAAATCTGTAACGAGCATTAATAAGTAGATATAAAAAAAATGGAGGAAGAACTACTTAGTGCATTGTCATCATTGTCATCCACAGCAGAGATCTTCCCAGTGGCCTGTTGCAAGCCGGTGGGAATTAACGATTATCTGTAACTGTTATAATGGAATAGTCGTATGAATTTTCAAAATAAATAATTTTTACAACTTTCTAGTATGAAAAGTTTTTACTTTTTACCTACATATGTATCTTTTGAGTTTATGTATGTATGTATGTATGTACATCACGCCTTTATCCCCGAAGGGGTAGGCAGAGGCGCAATCAGGGCACCCACATGTCGCCTTGTATGTTGCGTCCCACGATGTGATAGGGGGCGAGCCTATCGTCATATCGGGCACAAATTCCTGACTCCGGGCTGATAATGAATAGAAAAATCCAATATCACTTTGCCCGACCCGGGACTCGAACCTGAGACCTCAACTTAGTAACCGTACCGTAATACAACTACGCCACCGAGGCAGTCTTTTACCTTACTTTTTACTTTTTATTGAAAATTCTAGATTTGTTTCATTTGAACAGTGAAATACTTAGGTCTTATCAATTAGATCATGGAACCTACATGGTAAATCGAAAATGATGAATAACATTTTTTAATACATACTTAAATAATTTTGGTACAAAGGATTATTTTTTATATTCAGTGTATATTATTATATTATTCAACATCGCGCGTAAATGTAAGCCTTAAAGTTAAAAAAAACAGTTTTAAATTTAAAAAAATATTGGTACATATTGGAATGATTTACCTATACCCCTCTAGGTGGCCTAATAGATTAAAATGTGTTTAAATTTTTCGTGAATCTAGGGGTTTTGCCCTTGTCATCTATTTTTCTACACATCCTTTGAACTTAATGATTTTTAATAATTATGTCAATTTTAGAGTATTTATTGGGTATAGCAAATGGCAACAGTATTTTAGAATCTTGGCGAAACTGTAAAATTCCTGCAGTAACTGCGGTAACTCACGAAACAGTACCATGCCTCCGACCAGTAAGTACCTACGCGATTTATCTAAACGTATATCAAAACATTCTAAGCGATTTCAAACTGTTACTAGGTACCTATATTAATTTATTGTGTGTACAAAATGTATTAGCTGGAGACTATCCCGTCCTGACGCCCGCCACTGCAACTCCTGTAAGCCAGGATTAACAGTGGCACGCATTTTAATGATCTCGAGCATTGAAGCCCAGCGCGTCTCCGGGAATGTCTAACTTATCTTTAATCCGCAACGAAATCAATCATAAAGTAGATTAATAGGAGGAATTGGAAATATTTTGTAATTAATATAATATTTTGTTTGTTGTATTAGCTAACGGTAAGTTGGAAGTTAAATGTATGTTGCCTCAACATTATCCCCAAAGGTGTGATTTACGTGAAATTATAGCGATGTCTATTATCTGACATTAGTGCTAGAAGTATTTAACGTCGAAATTATATATTATGTACCATTAACTTATAACACGGTACGAAACTTATTAAATAAATACATCCGATAATCACACATATAGTTCAGAATCCACAATAAGATCCGAACCTTGAACCGTACGTATCAAAAAATACGAGAGTCTTTTTGGCCTTACAGGAACCAAAACAAATATTTGTGGGTCAATCGATCATTTCTCTCGGTCCAGGGATCGAATCTGCAGCTTCTTGTTCCCAAACCGGGTCTCAACTCTCAATCAACAGCGCTACTGAGGCTGTAAAAAGTACACCACCAAGTAGTAACACAATTTACCTAACAATTAATAAATTATTAATATGCATATTAGAATGGCTCCTTAGGACAAATGGTGGTTTGCAAAGATGAAGACGGACAAAAAGTATCTTGTCCTTGCATCAATAACAAAGAAGACGAGGACGATGACGACGACGGCTTTGATTTCTTCAGAGGATTTTGGCCTTCTAATTGTGTAAGTATTATACCATGGTTTACCATTATTAGTATATCTTTTAGACAAAACTAATACTATTTTACTCTTAAACTGATTCTAATAGTGTAAAACTAACAAACACATCTGCTTCATAGTTCAGTACAAATAACTTTATATTACTATTACTAACTAGAACATTAATTACACTGATTTTATAATTAAATAAATATATCAACATTCTTAATTACTAGCTCTGACTTATATAACGTATTATTCGAGGTTATTTATTATTTAACCTGATTATTCCTGGTTACATGATACGTCAGGAGAGCGTGGATGTTTTGTAATATTCATTTACAAGAAATCTTTGCGATATTATATTGAAATACATAATTCGGCCTGGCCAGCAAGAAGATTATTCAAAATGGTCCATTATCAGTGACAAATCGGAGTAGGTACATAATTTATTAAAAAGAAAAAGCATGAAATGACGTTTCAGATATTTTAAAGTTCGCGCACTTCATTAACAATTCACTGCTGAGATGACATTGCATTTTATTGAATATTTATTCAAATAAATCCGTACGTAATGTAAATAATTAACCAATTTATAATTATTGATTGATATTTAACTGTTAAATTCACTATGATCATTTTTATACCATTTTTAAGACCATGTATTGACTACATATCCTTAACGAGTTAGACGTCACTGTCACCACATAAATCAAGTGTCTTTATGTATTTTTTATTTTATTTTATTAGACACACAAGTATGTATTTAAGTGTTTTTAAAATAAATATTTATAGTTTTCATAATTTAACTATGTTCGTATAAATTTTACAACCTAAAAATTTGAAACAAGTATAAAACGTCAATAACGCTAGTTCCGGTGTTTACGCCCTCTTTCGGCTCTTCGCAAAAATTAAAATTGTCTTGTGGTGTGGTGCAGGAGGTCTTGTACACGGCAATTCGCCTGGAATTCCCAGTAAAATAGTTTCAATTTGTGATTTGTTATAAACCGCAGTGAGTATTTTTTCCTATTTTTTAATAAAATAGAATCAATAAGAATTGTAAAGCGTAGGCATATAATTCTATTTAGGTTACAGTTTTTGGCTTGCGCCGGTTATAGCGGGGCATTATCGACGTCATAAACTAAATTTTTACATTTTTCATAGGTTTTCCACTGAAAAGTTAATTAAAAACCGTGTATGTAAGCATTTTACAAATGTAATTGTTAGAAAAGACTGCAATTGTCTCTTAATTGCTAAAGTGAAACGTCAGTAAGAAGTTCCCAGTTAATCGACGCATGTGATTTGTACCTTTGAAATAAGACTTCGCTACTTTTACACCAAGGTCAAGTTTACGATCATCAGAGCTTAGGTCTTTTAATTTGATTTTTCTCTTCCCTACAGATGAGGAAAAGAAGACTATTGGTCATGATGTTAGTTATGTAATACCTAGAATGAAATTTATAATGAGTCTCGAGTCGATCCCGACCCTGACACAGCTGGCACTGGTTATTTAATTTGCAAATCGCCATTAAGCTTGTCAGTCTGAGTCTTATCATTTCCGAGGTCAAGCGGTAAATTTACCATTCATATCTCATAAATAACGGTTTCTGAAGGTTAATGACACGTTTTTAGGTTATAATGCCGAAAATCGCGGATCATAACTTTGAATATGTAGCATAAGTAAGGTAATTGTGGTTTTGCAGGGCATGGCTCCCCCATACTATGCTGACCTTGGAAAGAAGGCCAACGATGTTTTCGGCAAAGGCTACCACTTCGGAGTCTTCAAGCTTGACCTGAAGACCAAGAGCGAATCTGGTGTAGAGTTCAGCAGCGGTATTGTCTCCAACCAGGAGAGTGGAAAGGTATTTTACAAGTTTGTTATCATGTGAGCATTTGTTGTCCATTGTAACATATTTCTCACTGAAACTTAAAATTATTTTGGATTTCATGTATTCATATCTGTGAGGTAATGTCGTTTTAATTAGGAAATAAAAGCATGATATATAAAATGGGGCCACACTCATTTATTTCACACAAAGGGCCTATGCAATTTTGTTTATTGTAGCTTATGTTATTACAAATAAGCGCTTATGTATTAAAAATATATATATATTTATTAATACTACTCACAAACTAAAGATCAAAAGATAAACTGATAAGTGTCATAAAATTATGCCTCTATGTGATTCCTTGTATCATTATGATTTTTCATGTTATGTAATGTAATTTAACACAGAAATCATTGTTTGCTGCAGAATAAAAAACAGCTAGAAGTTGACATAATATCAATTGTTTCAGGTATTCGGCAGCCTTTCCTCCAAATACGCCGTGAAGGATTATGGCCTCACATTCACAGAAAAATGGAACACAGATAACACAATTGCCACCGACATCACCATCCAGGATAAAATCGCCGCGGGTCTCAAGGTCACACTTGAGGGTACCTTCGCACCACAGACTGGGTATGTTACATATTCAAAGTTACAAAATTCTACAACCTAGATATCCAAGAAACTCATAAAATGAATTGATTCATATTTGTTCTAATGGCACTACACAGTTGTCAGCCAATATATTGAAAAGCATAAAGTTTTTACATCTTTTTAAAAATACTACATTGTATTTCCTATATCTAAAATATGCGTCCAAACTAGCATGTTGATTTATTGTAAATCTTTATTTGAGTTTAATGGCACCTGTGAAGATAAGTACTGACTTGCAATATGTGTTTTGTATAGGAGCAAGACAGGCAAACTGAAGACCTCTTTTGCGAACGACACTGTCGCGGTGAACACCAACTTGGATCTGGACCTCGCCGGACCCGTGGTGGACGTCGCGGCCGTGCTCAACTACCAGGGCTGGCTCGCCGGCGTGCACACACAGTTCGACACGCAGAAGGCCAAGTTCTCCAAGAACAACTTCGCCCTCGGCTACCAGACCAACGACTTTGCTCTACACACCAACGTGTAAGTGATAACATTGATTTTCTGAAGAAAAAAAAGTATGACGCGTGAGTTATTCAAATTGCTAAGTATTACTAAAATAAATTCTATATTTCGTCTGTCCTTACAGGTGATATAAATAAATATTGTTTATATTTCTGCACTACACATTTATTTTCTGATTTGTACTTTGTTGACGATGTTTATGCCTTGGTACACGAAAATAAACCAAATAGATGCGCAATAAAAAAAAAAGTCGTAAAAGGGTCGGAGCGATTGATTACTGCGGCATTAGCGTTATTGATTTTGTACGATTGCATAACACTTGCCCCAGTTGATGTTCAGAAAGGATGTCGCTCGTTATGTAAACCGGTCACGGACCAGTTAGCACCGACCAAGTTATTGTCCTAATATGCACACTTTTTTATCTCCCAATGACATTGTTTTAGCACTTGCTGATGATTCACTCTTCATCTCGACATGCTATTCTCTATTCTTTTCGCCGATGTTACATTTTCACTTGTTTAAAAGTATAATAAAAAACATCTAAAGAAAAGTTCTTGCTATCTAAACATGCGTAAATGGACTTAATAAAGAAATCGTGTATTCATAATTATTTCTTATCTATTTAGTGACAACGGCAAGGACTTTGGTGGTTCTATCTACCAGAAGGTGTCTGACAAGCTGGACTGCGGTGTTAGCATGAAGTGGACCGCTGGCTCTGCTGACACGCTGTTCGGTGTGGGCGCTAAGTTCGCGCTCGACCAGGACGCCTCCCTTCACGCCAAGATAAACAACAAATCTCTCATCGGTCTGGGCTACCAACAGAAGTTGCGCCCAGGTGAGTTTCAATATAGTTCTTTTGTTTTGAATCAATGTCTATGATTTATTTTTATCAGTTCTCATGTGACAACAACGCCTGATATTTTTTAACGCATGATTGCGTTATCTGCCTTATCTTTGAACAACAATCTTGTGATGTATCCGGAGAGGTGTGAGATTTGTCACGCAAGTGGGGTAACGTGATTGATTGTGCGTTGCAGGCGTGACTCTGACGCTGTCCGCCGCCATCGACGGACAGAACTTCAACGCCGGCGGCCACAAGGTCGGCGTCGCCCTCGAGCTCGAGCCCTAAGCGTCTGCGGGCACGCTCTTCTAGTATTGTAGATAATATATAATGCAATAACTGTTATATACATATAACGGGTTACAAGCGATTGTAGCAAAATCAATTTATTAAATACAGTATCTTCAAGTGTTCTCTGCATATTATATTTGAGTGTTCAAAACGCTCCAATAATATTGTCGAACTATTGATCCCGTTGCTTTTAAGTGGTGATCGTGGATTGGCGGCGCTTGTAGCGCAACCTTTTCTGTTCAAGATGACGGAATGCTTATTTCCTCAAAACGTTATTAGCGTTTCAATGTATTATGTATTTGTATAAGCACGCGGCGAAACTAGCAACTTTACTCAATGTTTTGATTGCATACACTACGTCATCCATGTCTGTTGTCATCTTGTAAATAAATACCCATGGCGTATTATCCTATTGATTGAATGGTAATAAAAATGAATAGTCTGTTGGAATCAATTGTGGCATTGTTTTATTAGACCTCCTAAACCTTTGATCCTTTATTTAAAGTTTTTTTTATCCTATGCTGATGTAACTGTTTTCAGTGTTGATGGATACCATAGGAAATACATTTAGACAATTGTAATTTGTTGGCTTTATTTTTTGTTTTTTTAATTTAAATAAAATATTTCACATTATGCTATTGTTCTATTACATTATACCTTCCTGATTATTCTTATAATTATTATATCCAAAAGAAAAACTCATGTACATATAGGCATGACAAGTTTTATATTTTTAAATTAGAGGATGTAGTTTAGGTATATAAAAAACATTACTGTATCATTTCTTCTTCCATAACTTTGGCCATCCACTCTGGTTCTGCAGCCGCTATCTTCT
The DNA here is from genome assembly GCA_949752805.1 of Deilephila elpenor. Classification (NCBI taxonomy): domain Eukaryota; kingdom Metazoa; phylum Arthropoda; class Insecta; order Lepidoptera; family Sphingidae; genus Deilephila; species Deilephila elpenor. The sequence continues at coordinate 9,496,629 of OX457110.1, read as the reverse complement.
CAATGAGACTGTTGACTTGGTAACACAAGCTTTGTATCTGCTTATCCCACTGTGGAAGAATTTCTCGAGCTGAAAAGATAAATATATTTAGCGAGTTATAAAACAATACGCGTCATAAACAATCGAGACGCAGTATCTACACGTGTATGATAACGCGGTCTAAGTTTGGAATTTATTTGTACGCCATAGAAATCAGCGAGCAATCGAGATTTATATTAACACGCATGAATAAAAACATAAGTGGTCTATTTCAATAAAATAATTCGAAATTAGATTTGCAAAACTAGTTACAGTTCCACACGAAAGTTTAGCAGTAATAAAATATATTCTAAAAGATAACTTTGCCTCTACAGAGATAAAATTTGCTATTGTGCAGTATTTTCTCACATTAATTAATTAATTTTGTTGAGATATAATGGCTTTATTATAATGAAATAATAATAAACACATTAAACTTTTACATAATTTCGTGACCCCACATTAAGATAAGAGTCTTGTATCAGAAACTACGCGAAACTATTTGGTGTCACATTTACACCGACCCAGAACTATAACTGTGGCTCACAAAAATATTTGTCTAGATACGGGAATCGAACTCGCGACCTATCGTTTCACGGGCGGTGTCTAACTGTGCCACGGAGGCTGTTAAGCTGATTGCCTCTAAAATCTAAATAAATATCCGGGCACCCCAGAGAGCTGTGAAGTTTCTGTGAGCCAACCCGAGGGAGGCCGAAAGGGGTATATCTGTGTCAGAGTTCGTTCAAACCGGATTGGTTACCGATTAACATCCCTCTGTGACCGTCAACGCATTTAAGGTGGACACTGCATATCTCAAAGCGACGACCGCTTTATTTCCTTTTAATTATTTGAGTATTAATTTCCTCCTATTAGTTTAACTTTTTGATTGATTTCGTTGCGGGTTAAAGACAAGTTAGACATTCCCTGAGACGCGCTGAGCTTCAATGCTCAGTGTCATTAAAATGCGTCCCACTGTTGATCCTGGCTTACAGGAGTTGCACTGGCGGGTGTGAGGGCGTGACAGTCTCCCTAATTATTTGAGTATAGATGATAACAACGGATACGACGCCACACGCTCTTTTATCCATCTCAGAGACGCTACGTTAAGGGCGCACCAACGCCACCCAACAACCTCGATAATTCCGTAAGGACCTCCTTAATAACAATCAGAAGATACCGGGTTCGAATTCTCATGATCTAACAGTAGACTATATGGCTATACGTACTTTCGAAATGCACGACAGAGCTGATCTGGTCGATGTAACCGTTCATCCGTCCCTCGCTGATCATGTGGCTGGCGATGCGCTCGGCCTTGGTGGGCGGAGTCTCGAGCAACGCGCCCAGCTCTTCGAACGTGATGTTGTTGTACAACTTACTGGCTGATAACAGATTGTGCTCGAACACCGCACGGTCTAGTATTGTGGAGCCGTCTGGGGTGGTGGCCTGATGTACCAAAATCATAAAAAATATATAGTAATAATGATATATTAAATGTATTAAAATATTATCAAGTAAGTACATTATTGACTAGACGTGTTGTTTGCAATTGAAATTACGAGTGAATAGTTTGGGCAATGTAGAAATGTTTCTGAAATTTATTCAACTAGATCAAGGCCTCATAAAATACCCTTAAGAAGGAAATTAAGACCCTAACCAGTAAACACAGTAGTTTGCTTTAGAAATTAAGTTGCTTAATCAATAGAGTCATAGGCTCTAACTAGCTGGTAGATAGAGGCGACGATTGACGGTTTTTGCCGCGAATCAAAGGGAGCTTGCAGCTTCCGTACGCACTAGAACCTCGTTACTGTATCTATTTGGTTACAATTACAGCTCACTAGTAAGTAGCCGATTTAATAGTTGCGATTCGGTGTTGTAAGTAGCAACCCATTGCTACCCTAGAGATAATCCGCAGCCACACAACTGCAGTTTCGCCGCGCATTCACTTAACGCTCAGCTACCTTGCACATCTATGATGAACGATGTGACGCCGTTTCAAGAACCATTAAACTTTAGAGCCCACCACAGATCTCTAGCAAATATACAGCCTTTAGGGACTCAATTTCCAGCTGAAAGCAATTTTTACCATCTACGGCAGATTAACGAGGTATTAAAGAAATAAGCCAATTCCATTACCTTCTGATGAGTCTGCATTAGTGCCTCAAATTCATGCAATTCCGAGCGCCGAATAATGCGGTCCAGATACATTTTCTCTAGAATAGAATAAGCTGGTAGTTGCTGGCAGCGTTCGTCCTTAAATAGTGTGGCTAACATCCTTGACCGCTGTTGACCTGTGTTGAACAAACAGAATATTATAATAACATCCATGATCATAGGTATTGGAAACATTAAGGATTTTTTCATCAATATTTGTTTAATTTTAAATTCTCTTTTAGGTTTAATATATTATTAATTAATCATTTAATCTCGACTGCCTCGGTGGCGTAGTTGTATTACGGTACGGTTGCAAAGCTGAGGTCTCGGGTTCGGGCAAAGTGATATTGGATTTTTCTATTCATTATCAGCCCGGAGTCAGGAATTTGTGCCCGATATGGCGATAGGCTCGCCCCCTATCACATCATGGGACGAAACATACAAGGCGAAATGTGGGTGTCCTGGTGGCCCCTCTGCCTTCCCCTTCGGGGATAAAAGCGTGAGTTTATGTATGTATGTATCATTTAATCTGTGGATTATAAAACATGTAAAAAAACACTACAAATAATTGTCAATGACTGAAAACATTTAAGTTCAAATTTTGGCTTGTTTTTCAACTAATTTCATTAAGATAGCTACAGATGATTTATATCTTTATGAATAGGTATTTAACTTTCATGTTATCCAACTTGAGGGAAACAAATATAGTTAATATAAATAGAGATTTGATTACAAAAACAGGAATAATATGAGACTACCAGCAGACGCGAGCACAGTGCAAATGAGAGCATTCCTGAGACAAGTCATCCTTTCATCTTCATGGATTATGTTACGGTAAGACAGCTCGTTGTACCTCTGTGCGGCCTCTATAAATTTCCTGCAAATAATAACACCTATTTAAAAACCTTTATACCTACATTTACGGGAATTGTTTAAACGATTATAGTTTTGGACGAAACTTAACTAAGACAATTAACTATTTTACATTATATTACCTATGTAGATCGAGTATTAAATCCCGTGTAATTTACTGTTAACTGTCCATGTGTTGCGTACAAAAAACACAACATGTCAGTGTGCTGCAATTAACATATTTAAAAAGTACCAGGAAAGGCACACTTTATACATTATCAAATCTACTTATAGTTTTCAATTTAACATTACTTAATTTATTTGAGTCATGATTAAGACTGTCTATAACCTTTTAATTTATGATGCATAAAGTACCTTCTGTAATCCAAAACTCTGGCATAGCATACTTTGTAGTAAATCTGTAGTTGTTCGTTTGTAGTCTCAGCCTGAAGTAATGATGCTCTGTTTACAAATGCCTCAGCCTGTACAGGATCATCTACTTCCAAATATAACCGAGCTATCTTGAGATATGTCTCCAACTTGTAGTCTACAGAATATTGCCTGAAAAGTGGAAATGAATTTTAATTGAGGTCCATAACAAAGTCATCCCATTAATGCAATACAATATTAAATCCAGTGATCAAATACAACCATGAAAATAAAATTATAATTATTTACCTATAATAATAACTAACTATTGTTTTTTAAGTATTATTAACAGTTGTAACAGTTGTAGTGTGTTGTAACAGTGTAACAGGTATGTTTGGACAAAAAAGCCTATATTCCCGATTTCCTGCAATAGGACACAGGTGTGAGTTTATGTATATTTTTGTAAATAACAGAATATTACATACTTCTGACCAGTTTCTAATGGTATGCCTACAAGGACATTGGCTGCTTCTTTCCAATTCTGATTACGTTCATAAATATCAGCCAAATGTTGTCTAATACTGGCTACCTGCAAACATCAACATTATTTCAAATAAATTATTCAACCAACAAGTTATGCACAAAAATATAAGCCTTAGTATGTATTCATATCTAAGAAATATATGTAGAACAAATTACCTGTTCTTCAAATGAGATGACCCTTGGTTGTATAACATCAAGGGCAAAGTGTGACACTTCCTGAGATACATTGTCGGGCAGCAGTGCCAAATGAGTGCTCACATCGGTCAGCAGTTGCCTTGATATCACTAGACTTACATTTTCATTCACAACTAGAACAAATCAACTCTTTGTTATAAACAACCATAACTAACCAGTACATAGTGATTAATTTGGTTATTATGAAGCACAGAAGAATAAAATAATTTTATAAATCTGAATTCAAATCGGGTAGTGTTAATGCTTTAGGTTAGAATTATAAGATAGATGTAGGAAAAAGAAAAATGTTTAGTATATAATTCTAGGTTAAAAAAAAGGCATCGATTGAGACTTTTTAGGCCTAGGCATTGCTCGGAGACAACGACAATTATATTATGACAGTAATGTCTCATAAAACTGTTAGCTATAAAAAGTTAATAGTACATTCAGATTTGATTCATTTTGTATACTTACTTGCTTCTACAAATGACTTCAGTGATTCGGCCAATTCTCCATCAGTATTTTTCAGTATTTCCATAAGAACATTGCGATACCTTAAATTAAATAGGTAATGATTATGGGCTTCTTTTGACATACCAATAAGCTTTTGCTATAATGGAATATAGAAAAACTGTATACTTCAAAATGGTGTTTTAGATTAAGAATGTTTGCATGTAGTTTATTAATATGACTAACAAAGATTTAGGAAAGTAAAAATAACATCATACTTTTCAGCTTGATCTTTGTGTAACCCTCCAGAGTTCCTCAATTCATTGAGATATTGTCGCACACCTTGCAAATTCAAAGGCATGTTGGAGAAATTACTGTAAATAATATTTTTTTGGTTTCAGAAATAGCAAACACCAATCAGTAAAATTTTATTTTGATTTTATACCACACTGTCCACAGATTATCGAGTAAATTTTTGACAGATCACAGAATAACAATGACAGATCCACAGACAGATCATTGAACATGACCACAGACTATACAATAAAATATTTCGAGTTACAGAAGCACTGACTGCCATTGCTATCATTCTACAATCTAGAACCTATAGAAAGAAAATAAAAATAGATTTTGGAAATAATGTGATATTATATTAACATTTGAGTAAATTTACATATTAAATTAAATCTTTGAGATTCATTCTATGCCCGAAGTACACTCTCGGCGAGACACGCCGAACATGATAACGTCTGATCTCTATGCGTGTTAATATTATGAGCTAAATTCAAAGCGTCTCACGTGTTTAAATTTTAAAACACAGACTATTAAGAAGGAATAGACGGTCATGTCAGGAACATTGTTTTACGACCACTTTGGACCTGAAAGAAGTTTGCGAGAAGAGAATATGACATTAGTTATGCTTTATAATGAGACAAACTTTTCTGGCTCAGTGAAAGGGTCGCTGTTATCGCTTTTGGTGTTGCCAGTTAAAATAAATTAAGCAACAAAGTGGGTAAATAAGTCGTCGAAATAAAAATATTATTCAAAATACTATTATATTATTATTTATATATAGTGCAGTTCCATTAATAATACATTGGTATTTGACTAAATCATAACCTACATGTTTGAAGTTCGTTAAAAATATAAGAATATGCACACACTACATAATATGTATCTGGACTTGACGTTAAACATCTGGCAATTTGAAAGAAAGTACATGGGTAAAATGTTGGCGTAATGTCAGCTAATGGCAAGCAGATTGACATCTCAAAATGGCGTCGTTAGTTCCCCTTTTGGCCACCGGGCCAGATAAGTTTGTGGCAGTGTACTTACTAGCCCTGAGTATAGGCAATCGAAAATAAACAGAAGTGCGTTCCTGTATGATGCTGCTCCTGTCATTTTGCCCATGTTATATGTCGGTTGGGCCGTTTGATTAAACAGACGTTTATGTATTTCATAATATGAAGAAGAACGAAGCCGTTTTTACAGAATATTACAACGTTAGGCCTATGACGGAGTCCTAATCACAATCACAATTATCAGGTTCCCCGTTTATTGAGCTTATCAGCCCATATATGTCCCACTGCTGGGCACGGGCCTACTTTACAATTGAGAGAATCGATTGAGAGTGGTTAGGCCATATAGTCCACCACGCTGGCCTAGTGCGGGTTGGCGGACTTACATACCGTAGAAATTCTTTAAAATCGCTACAGTATGCAGGTTTCCTCACGATGTTTTCCTTCACCTTTAAAGCGCGTGATGATTGACTATCAATACACACATAACTCCGAAAAGTCAGAGGTGTGCTCTGGGATTTGGACCCGCGACCACCGTGAACATGTAGGTAGGTAGGCCTATGACGGAGTCCTAATCACATTTATCAGGTTCCCCGTTTATTGAGCTGCTAAACAAAAAAAGTCATCTTATATCTATAGGCGTGTGGTGATATTTGTAACTACTAATAACATTTAAAAATAATGATTAGTAACCCCGAAAGTTTCGACGCGTACGCATTTTTCGTGATTTTGCATAAACTACTCCGCGCACGTACCGATTTCGCGATGGCTTTTCGTTACAGTAATGTTGAGTATACAGAGATGGTGCGTAGTCTCGCGATTTGTGGTGATAATGTGTCTGCGGCAGTGAGATATTATGAAGCCGCAAAGTGAAAATGAACTAAAAAACAAATTTGAAAGTGCTTTTAATACAATAAAACAGAACACTTATGTGCTATCAAAATTAAACCGCAATATGCGTAAGCGGGCTCGGCTGTGTATTAGGGAAAGGGGTGGATATTTTGAACAATTACTTAGGTATGTTTAGTTGTTATTGTAATAGCACTGAAGTGGTAAATATTAAGCAGAGTTTCGATTTGTTCTTAACACACACATCCCTTGCAAAGCATCATCTTTGGTGGAAACGTAGTCATGTTGTTAAATTGTTGTTTATAAACGAAACAGTGTAAATAGCACCAGTGTAGTATGTGTTGGCGTGAAACCCTTGGCGTGGCGCGCGCTTGTTCCCATGCATTATTCAAGAAATGAGATAATTATCGTAACCTGTCACGGCGTGAGTTTATATTATTATTATTATTTTTCTATTTTATCTGATCTTTTATACCAAAATCTAATTTGGGTGTTTCGGCTTTATGGTATACAAAAAATAATGTTGTATATGTAACGTATTTGTGAGATATATTTTTATAATGTAAATAACTCGCATTTATGGTTTATACTAGTTTTCTAATAGTATTACTATGTCTTATGTAATAAATGTGAAGAGGGAAAAACTATTATTATTATTATGACAACAACGCAATCGGGGCCTGAACCAGACTGTAGATGATCTATATTAAGGTATTTGAAAAAGGCCGCGGTGGCGCCGTTTTACTAAAGTACAATTGCAACGCTGAGGTAATGGGTTCTAATCTCGAGTCGGGCAAAGTGATGTTGGATTTTTCTATTCATTATGAAACCGAAGTCAGGAATTTGTGCCGATATGGCGATAGGCTCGCTCCCTATCACACTGTGGGACGGAACAAACAATGTGAAATGTGGATGTGTTGGTGGCGCCTCTGCCGATCCCACAGGACTATCTCTTCTGGCATAAAGACGTGAGTTTATGTATGTACATATGTTTAAAAAAAAACTAAATGATAAGTTTACAATTTTAAATTGGTCGAGAATGTACAGCCGGCATTATAGGTTTTTTCAATAGAAAACCAACCATGCCTTACTGCCTAATTGCAATTAATTTTTAAAACATTAATTTTTATTTTATGCATGTATTTCGATTATATATATTATATTGAATATAATAGAGAATTTTTGGGTGCTACTTTTTATGTGTAGGAATTAGATTATTATTATATACAAATAGTTACTGAATAATTAATTTGCAAAGAATAAAGACTAGTATTCTAATTTTCTTGTTAGTCTGTGAATTCTAGTAACATTAAAATAAAACCAATTTTTACGGATTTTATCGCGATTTAAATATTTACATTTTTTAACTTTCCGAGCGACGCGGCGACGCGACGTTTCGGTGGCTTTACAGCTTTCGTGGTCTCGGGGTGAACTAGTATTCCAACATCTTTCTTTTAGATCAATAATTGAATAAACTATACATTTATTTTAATTTCACTGTGTAGAAAAAAAAATATTTTATTTAAATGATTATCTATAATCGATAAAAGAATCGATACGACATTAGCCGATGACCGAAGTAGAATATTGTAAGGTTGGCTTTACTCCTTAGTCTGTGGGTTGGCTATATGTGACATACAAAAAAAATTAAAAGAAGCGCCATTGAAATTTTTGGCACTTTTGTGGATTTATTTAGTAAATAAATTAACGTAACCAATTTTAAACTACTTGAAAAGAAAACCAGTGAAATTATCTTAAATTCTATGAAATTCGTACTTTATTTGATGTGTTGTTCTATCGTAAAACCTTGTTTAATGTAGTGTCGATTTGTTTTCAACCGTGGCGACTCTTGAGACTTCGGTCGGAGATATTTGACAACTCAAAATGGCGGCCTCTTTTAAACTCAAATACCTATTCATCATCTTCTTTTATAACTTGTTAGATGTGATAAGTGCAGTGTAATTAGTTTTAGTTGAAAGTAAACTTAAAGTAGAAGTGTTTCGAAGATGGATCACAATTTGGAAGACTCTCTTAACTTGGAGGGTGCTATGGAGAGTGTAAGTATCTTATGTTATTTTTGTTAAAAGATTACCTTTATTGTTGCCTGAATTTTAAATCCTTATGAGTTTTCTGTTTTAATTTATGTAGCTTTACAAGTGTTTTATTATCAGCTTTTGCATATTCATTGAAATTGTGAATTTGTGTTATTTATTTCACTTATTATAATATTTATTGAATACATTACTGATCCTATTTCCTTCGTGCATGGCTTTTTTTATTACTAAGTAATACTGGCTTGTTTCTACATAAATGAAACCAATTTTACACACTAATTAAAAAAAAGACTCAAGTTACTACTATTAGTGATAATTTAAAGCATATGTAAACTATTTTTATAAATTTGAATATATGCCTGTAACATTTAAAGCAACAGGTTGTTTTTTAATTTTCTGTTAAGTGTTTCATAAGTCGGCCACTTAGGAGGCCTATCACTTTGAATATGAATTTATCAGCATTAACAATATACAATATTTTAAATCTGTCAGTAATAATGAGGTATTGAGCTGTCAATTAAATTGTGGTACTCTTAAGGTGTCATTAACTATTGAAAAAAGGTATATGCAGGAGATTGGTTCATGGTTTGCCATGCACTTTTAAGCCAGAACTTACCTAGCTCAATAGCTGGTCATAAGACATGACCAGCCATTGATAAAAGAATGTTGCTGCTAATACTTATGGTAGTGAAAGTAGGTATGGTAAAAAAGCACAAAAGTAAAATCAGGCTAATGAGTTATTGTTAAGCAGAATGTGTGGTGTGAGTTTTTGTGGAACAAATGTAGACATGTTTAGAAGGATTGAGATAGGTATGATAATGGTTTGTTCACATAGAGAGGTTGTACAAAAAAGGCTATTAATACATAAGGGAAATTTGTATGATAGAGAAAATACAGATCAACCATATAAAATTTCTTTTTCCTGGCTTACCACTCACCTACTGATTGGATTTAAATTATCAGATAAATTTGTTTTTTGGTTACAGATGGACTTTGATAACTCCGGAGGGTTGGTCAGCCATGCAGACATCACCCTTGAGACAAGTACACATGAAGGAGATATTCCTATGGAGTTTGAGGAACAACAAATGCTCATGGACACTGGAACTGAAGAAATTATTAGTAAATAGATTTCATTCACATTGAATTGTTAGCTAATGTCCAAAATTAATAAACAGTCTTGCTGAAATGTTTGATCCAAAAATATACTAATTTGGTTTAATAAATATCATCAAGCCAACATTTGAAATGTTCCCATAGGTCTATTATCATGATCAGTCTGTTGATAGAGATTATAGGATCACTCATTAATTATGCTGTTAGTGGCAAGTTGGAATAGTTAATACTTTTAATAGAAATCTATAATCTGAGATCTATAAGTGTATTGTCTTGATATTGTAGTTACAGATTTCTCAGGAGACCAGTTTACACTTCAAGGATATTCCGTGCAAGATGACCAGATTTCAGATTCTGCAGTAACAGTTGACCTGAATGTATGTAACATATTGTATACCATTATATATTTTGATATCATACTAATAAGATGATACTTGGAGTTGTGTTTCATGGTGTGAGTTGGGTATTTAAATGATGTATGGTAATTGATAAATTTATAATCTGATTTCAAATGAGGCGTATCGATGGCGGGTCAAAAAGATATTCGCCTTTTTTTCGAACCACCCGGTCTCGCAGACAAATACGTCGCCAATGGCGGGTTAATTGTTGTTTCTTTTGATATTAATAATTAATATTTTTATACTACAAAATAGGAAAGATTCCGGTGCATATGACACATAATTTATGAACTATCCACTGCGTTATTTATTGTTAGTATTTATAAATAATCCATAATTATATTTTGTGATGATTAATTTTTATATGTTTGCAGCAAATGAGTTCAATGCAGTCACAATCGGACACTATGATAGACCTACAGCTGGATGCGGACAGTATATCACATTCCTTCAGACAGGGATCTGTTCAGCCAAAATTCATTTCAGTCAAGGTTCTTATCAAATTTATTAAACACTTTTAAGATAATAGGATGGCAGATTCTATTCAGAATAATATAATTAATGCATGGTTTGAAGTTTTAGATCATTTTTATTTAATTACAAAATAAAATATATAAATATAAGGCAAATTTTGGACATAAATACTCTGTATTGCATGTATTTCATGTAAATCATTCCTTTAATTACAAGTTAAGTTAACTTATTCAGAAAACGCTTTAATTTATTATTTTAGGCCCCAGTCGCAACGAGAACGTTAAAAAAGGCTGAAGTGGCCACAATACCCCGGCAAGTGGCGATAGCTCCGAAGCCTCCGAAATTAGTGCAGGCGCCGCAGAAACCTGCCTTCACGGCCGGCAAACAGTACTCCATAGCGCCCAAGCCAGTAGCTCTGGTTATGAACAAAAGCCTGAAGAAAGTGTCATTGGCCGGCGTGCAAGGCGCTGGTAAAGGAAACACTGTTATAAGTAAGTGCCATGTATTATTTAAATGAGTAATGTTTTCTGTAGTGGTGAAATAGTGTCACGTTTGAACTGTGTAAATATTTTTATTTATTTATTTATTTATTTACACTTTATTGTACATCAAAAAAATAAAATAAAAATACATAACAAAACACTTAAACTAAAAGTACAGTACAACTGGCGGTCTTATCGCTATCGGCGATATCTTCCAGACAACCTTTGGATGGACTAGAGTGAATGGAAGTAGGAAAACGGGGGTAGACAAGTCAAGAAATTAAAATAATAATGATAATAATTAAGAAAAAAAAAATAACAATAAACAAGCTAATGATGTACCAGACTGACATACATAAATATGTACACAAACAAATACATATAAACATAAAATACTACATATACATCTTTAATGTTGTAAATATACATACATAAAAAATGATACCTACATAAATAAATATACTACATACATATATACATAATATTAAAATGTGCAATGTAAAACGATAGAAAGTGAAAATACAGAGGGACAAAACAAACAACAATAGGAAATACGTACTAACAAATTGAAGAGTAATGTGCTTTGACGAGTCTTTTAAAAATAGGCAGGGACTTAGCTTGACGAATTGACAGTGGCAATTGATTCCACAAGCGGGCAGCGTTTATAGTAAAAGAATTTGCAAGAAATTCTGTATTATGCTTGGGAATTTCCAATGTCAAATTTTCCGACGATCTAAGAGATCTCGTGTGGGTATTGCTAAGAAAATTAAAGCGTTCTTTAAGATAAGGAGGTGTGTTGGGATGAAACAAGATAGAATAAAGAAGAGACAGAATACGAGTATTTCGGCGAAGGCGCATTGACAGCCACTTGAGTTTAGTTCGAAATTCAGAAATATGGTCATATTTGCGAAGTCCAAATATGAACCGTATACAAAAATTCTGAAGGCGCTCAAGCTTATCGAATTGGGCTTCGGTGAGATCAAGATAGCTAGTGTCACCATAATCAAGGAGAGGAAAAAGAAGGGACTGGACAAGTGCAATTTTCGTAGGAATGGGTAAAAAGTTCCGTAATCTTCGTAAGGACCCCGCTGCAGCGAACAATTTCCGACTGAGTTCTTGCAGTTGGGGACCCCAGGAGAGGTTCTTGTCCATAAATATACCCAAGTTTTTTACTTTGTCACTGTACGGGATGACACAGCCATCAAACATAACCTGAGGTAATTTAACGAAATCTAACCTGGAAACCATCCTGGAGCTGCCAACAACAATGACTTGTGTTTTAGAAGGATTCACTTTCAGACCATGCGTCTTACCCCATTCACTGATGCGAACAAGGTCTTTATTAATTGAAGAGATTGCTTCCGACATCCTTTCTGAGGGTGCCTGGTAGTATATTTGTAGGTCATCTGCATACAAGTGGTAAGAAGAAATGAGCTGATCAGAAATAGAATTTATAAATAAAGCGAAAAGTAAGGGAGATAAAACGCCGCCCTGAGGGACTCCGGCAAATGTATTACACCAAGATGACACTGCATCTTCAATACGTATACGTTGCCGGCGACCCGTCAGGTAACTACGAAGCCAGTCAATAACAGTTGGAGATATGTTAATAGAGCATAAAGTACTTAGCAAGACATCGTAATCGACAGTGTTAAATGCATTGGTAAAATCTAACAATGCAAGTACCGTTAGCTTTCCATTATCCATTGCAGCTCTAATGTCATCCGTGATATGTATCAGTGCAGTAGTTGTACTGTGACCAGTACGAAAACCAGATTGCAGAGGATTTAAAAGAGAATGATTGGCAAGGAAAGAGCTGAGTTGACGATGGATGAGATTTTCAAGGATTTTAGAAAGAAATGGTAGGATGGAAATGGGACGATATTCGGAAAAAGATACAGGATTTGGTCGTTTGGGTAGAGGTATGATTTCAGCAGATTTCCACTGAGACGGGAAAACAGAATTGGATAAGGAGAAATTGAAAATATGACAAAGGATAGAAAGGATTTCGTCAAGGATAGGAAGTAGCATGTTGCGACTGATACAATCATTTCCGACAGCATTAGAAGAAACTGATAATATGCTCTTTTTCACATCACAATCAGATAATTGACTAAAGACGAATTGAGGATAGTTAGGAGTTGGAATGGAGGAAAGATCTTTGAGTGTATTATTTTTGATAGCCCTATCAAAATGGGGCACAGCAGTAAAATGAGAATTTAGTAAATCAGTATTCAAATTAATAGGACTATACTCAGCTCGAGATTTTCCAACTCCCATAGAGCGAAGAAATTTCCAAACCTTTGCTGGATCACCATTCTCAACAGAATTATGGATATGTCGGCGTTGTGCATTCCTACACATCTTGTTGCAGAGATTACGTATGGCGATGTATTTATCCCGATTTGACGAATCCGGTCTACGTTTAAATTTGGCCTTGGCCACCGCCTTCTTCGACATGACTGTTTTAATGTCATCAGTGAGCCAAGGTGACGGAAGGTGTCTCATTTTAACAGGGTGAATAGGGGCATGCTTATCATAAAGATTAATTATATTACGTGTGAAATAATCCACTTGATAATCAATCGATCCGGATGTGGTCAAAGGAATCCAGTCAATGTTGCTGGCATCCTCACGAAGCCTGTCAGTATTTATTCCACGAAAAGAACGCTTCATCACGACCTTACATCTAACTTTGGGAGGACGAACTTTATAAGATAGATAAATAAGGTCGTGGTATGAGAATGCATCCGCAGAGCACTGTCCATGAAAATCAACTAGAGAGGGAGAAGAGACAAGGATGAGGTCAAGCAAAGAAGGAACTGAGTTTGGGAAGTGATGAGTGGCGTTAAGTGGAAGTATGGATAGATTAGAAGAGTTTATAACAGAATATAAGGAAGAAGAGCGGTGGTCCTTCTTAAGAAGGCAAGTGTTAAAGTCTCCCATGATTATGGTGTGACTGTACGAGGGAATAAGGTTACCGAGGATAGTTTCTAGAGAATTAAAGTAATCTATACGAAGAGAGGGACAGTAATAAACTCCGAGAAGGAGTTTGCAGTGATGGAGTTCAACTTCCAGAAACAAATGCTCACCTGCATTTGGAGGCGGAGGCTGGGGCGATAAATCAATAATGGAGAAAGGGATGCCAATTTTCAAGTAAATAGAAAGAAATATGTTTTCTATTTTTCTGAGTCGGTACTTTGGTCTTAATGTTTCTGTGTTTAAATTATGGTTTTTTAAATACTGTCTTGTGATATTTAAAAAAATGTATAAATTACTAAAAAAATAAATAAATACACCCAACACATACATAGTCCTGACCCCACATAAAATTCTCACTAATATTTGTCTCGGTGCGGGGATCGAACCTCCGGCCAGCCGGCGTCAAATCATCTGTGCCACAGAGGCTGTCACTAATAAGATTTACTATTTGTAGCATCAGGAGGAAAACAGTATGTGATGGTGCCAGCTGATGGCAATCAGAAGATAAAGTTGGTATCAGCCAGATCGGGTGCCACCACCCTGCAATGTGTACCTTCCGGTTCTGATCAGGTATTATAAACTTATCAAAATATTGTCAATTTTTACATTCTATGAAGTTATATGTTTAATTATTAATAATTGATATATCGTTTGAGATTGTCAAAACAATATTTAAGCATAATATGATATGTATAAATATTCTATTAAATATAAAACTGAATGCAAATTTAAATATAGAAATCCTTGCCTTATAATATGTTCTTATTTATTTGTATACATTGCGCGTTTTTGTTTTAGGCGCAGTTAATACCAAACAAGACTTTAACGGCGTCACAACTCACTAAGCCCGTTATGGCAAAAGTTATTGTGCAAGGTAAGCATGAAAGTTTCAATTCTTTTTATTTACCTACTTTTTTTTAAGTGTTTTTCATATTGGTTCAGCATAGAGTATGCATAAGACATGATGGTAAAATCAATGTTCTGCTTGAGCATTGATTCGCGATGGATCATTATACCCTTCTCCTTATTAAATCTTCACGCTTGCCTGGATAGGTGGACTACAGTAGACTAAACACTTATTTGCTGGAGATGATAAAGACAGTACTATCCGCTATGCAGTGCTTGATAATAATAAGCAGGCGAACGATTGGCTCTCCCGTCATTGCCTCTTGTAAAAAGAACGCTAAGTTGGAAGAACCCTGAATTAAAATACAAGGAAGGAACATATGACACAGTAACCCAAGCCGCAAACACATTGAAATGAAATGAATTTTTTTTTTAAATCCATTAAAATGTTCAATATTATTTAGATTCAGTAATTTTTTTCGGCCTCAACCATGCTACAGGGAAGTGACCGAAACGCCACACGACGCGACCGCACAGACTTTTAAGCATAAAATCATTAGTGACATCAATGTTACAGGGCAACCAAACGCAGAAACGGGGAACGCGCCCGCAGTTATAAGGAAGTTGGTGCCAGCCAGCAACACAAACACGCAAGCAAGATATGTTATGCAGCAGAAAACTGTACCCATCTTTCTTGGAGGGAATAAGGTAATATTTTTTCCATATATTTTATTTATTTCTTCTACGGGAATGTTTGGAAGAGGTTGATGGAAGTGGATAAAGCGAAAGTATTTATTTATAAATTCTTTATTGAACACCACATACATAAAAAATTAAATTAAAATTAGTAAGTAGACAGTAATATGTCAGGATCGAACAATGTGGCGATCCGTAGTTTCTGCCTACCCCCAGGGGATCAGATGTGACGATTGTTCTTCAACATTAACGGCCTTATTCATAAACCGTTTTAAAACCTATTTTAGCTATCGAATGTTTTGTCCCTCTCGAATAACTTTTGAATTCAATTTGAGCGAAGAAGACAAAACATTCGATAATTAAAACAGGTTTTAAAACTGTGTATGAATAAGGCCGTACGTGATTCATTTATTCTCAAGATTTCAGCCCAATAAACAATATTTTCTTGTGATTTAAGGTAATATTAACATCACCCACAAAACAAGGCGTAAAAATTGGCAAGAAACAACAGATCATAGCTATCAAGTCGTCACCGCAGAAAATTATGCCAGTAACTTCACAAGGTAAGTGTACCGATTTATATGCGTACATAAAAATTAATTCATTTATTTTATAGTCTACTAGACATTAAATAAATAAGCTGAATCTAGATAGCCAAAACTATTTGCCTCGTCCATTCACCATGATCAAATTTTAATTTTACAGCTTCAGTTCCAAAAAAGGTGGTTATAACCGCGAATCAAAATCAAAACGTAATATTAAAAACCACAGCGCCACCTAAAGGTCCTACAGTGAGTATTTATCCTAATATTTATATCGGGTATATCAAGACCGCGGCCGAAAACGAAGCCGGGTGGTAGTTTTAGTGGTTATAGACGCAATGCAACTAAAATTTTCGGTGGTAAACCCTTAGGTTTTGTGAAAATAGTAATTTAAACCCTTGTGTACCATTGCGTCTTTAAAAATAAAAAGGTGTACATCATTATTTTGGAAAAATATGTATTTATCGACCAAATACGACGATAAGTAAAAAATTTAAAAAAAAAAGTTGTCGATTTTTTTTGCGAATTTTTTAGTTGCATTGTGCCAGAAGTCATTAATACTACCACCTGGCTTCGTTTTCGGTCGCAGTCTTGATATACCCTGTATGTAGATTGCTTGATGTTTAAACATTTTATAACAATGTTTAGTCTTGAAAATCTTAGTATAATCACCGACACGGATCTTAAGCGCTCGGCGACAGAGTGGTGATTGCTTTGCGCATCGTGAACTGAGGGCCAAATTAAATGCACACCATTTTATTCTTATGCATTTATTCTTAGTAACTTTCTTATGGTTTCTATGGGTGAAGGGAATAGTTATTATATTCTTTTTAAATCACACATTTATTTTTTTTCTACAAATTTATATTAAAAACCATTGAATACCAGGTAAAGCATTTTTCTGTCTTGTCTATTTAAAACTGTGATCAGTAAAACATGTTTTATTACTTTTGTCATTAATTGATATAAATATTTAAAAATCATTACTCTACCTTATTAACTCGCGGATAATATAATATAAAATACACTACAAACATATTTGATAAGTTATAACAATTTTATTTTTCTGAAATCGTAACTTATCAAAAAATATATATTGATAGTATATGTACATAAGAGAAAAAGTAGAAAATATGAAATCGGGACTAATTAAAATGCAAGGAAGTATAATCGAGTTGTAGTAAAGCACGGGCAACAAACGCAATGATTTACAATGGCGTCGCATAGTGAACCAATCACCTTGATGCACTCACCCTCCGTTCTTCCTGCGTAAGTAACGGTTAGCGCTCAAGAACCGTGCCGATTATTATAATCATCATATACCATGTGTGTTGAATTTGGTAGGAAGATTGCTATTGATTTCCTGGATTTATGACACAAAATATGAAATAGTTCATTAAATTATTTCTATTTGTAGGTCTCAAAAGACGGCAATATTGTTATACAGAGCCAGCGCACGCAACTTCATCAAATAAATGTTCCGGGGAAAGGGGTAAGTCTTTCTACATAAATAAATAAAAAAATGCAAACACAACATTTGTTTATAGTGTGTTGAAATGAAAATTGTTAATTGAGGGTAGAAAAAGAAATATTACCTGAGATTGAATAAATAAAAATGATATTTACAGCGTTAATATGATCTTACATAAATTAAAGTATTATACAATATAACCCAAATTTACGTGAATTCTTGCAAGAAATAATCAAGGCTATGCATATTAACATATTAAACAGGTCATTTATATTTGGATTGAAATGCAAGTATAGATAAGTAATTGTTGTTATCAGATCCAGTACATCCGGCTGATCACGAACTCGACGCCCACATCATCGTGCAGCGGCGGCGCGGCGAGCGCGGGCGGCGCGGGGAGCGGCGGCGCGGGGAGTGCGGGCGCCACGGTGCTGAAGGCGGCGCCCGCGCACAAGCCCGGCTCGTGGGGACCCGCCAACACATTCGTACTAGCTGATACTAAGGGTAGGTCGCTACTACATTATACTATTTGGTATTTATGCACATGTGCTTATGATAAAATTGTTCAAGGTAAACTTGTTCTATATCATAACTAGCCTGTGTACAGCTTAAATAGACATACAACCAATAAAGGCTGTTGTTAGAGCTAGTGTATGGATATGACGTCTTTTGTAATTTGATTTCTTGGTTACATTTTTATTTTAGTTTGTGATACAAATGACTATTCAATTATGGGTACTTTAATATTTATATGGCAGTATTTATAAAAAAAAATCGAAGTATTATAAATAGTATCATTAAAATTGTGAAAGAAAACACATGAGCATTCTTTTACCTGTTGCAGGTAATTTAATTCAAATGACAGCAGAAAAAATGATCTCTGGTCAACCTCCACCATTGGTTGTAACGGGAGCTAGCGCTAAAGGTACCAAATAATATTTTCTCCACTAACACTCAATGTAATTTATTCTAAATAGTAAACAACAATTAAATATCAACAAAAAATACGTAAAAATAAAGATTAAAGAAAATGCACAGTGTCAAAGTTAATTTCATTCATATTTGGATAATGTTTTTTATTTTTCTGCAAATGTAAAACATGGAATATTTATTTAAATTTAAAGTGTCACTAAATTCAAATGTGAAATGTTTCTCTGTTTAAACGTTGAGATTAAACGTAGAACATAATTATGGAATTATTGTCACATGTCATTGCATGATAATGGGAATTTGTAACGAAATTGCAGGAATTTTAATAAATTTTTGAATTGTACAGGCATGAACCAGGAGAGGAAATTGGTGAGGATAGCGCCGGTGACCAGTAAAACTGGACAGACCTTTACGGTACGTAAACCAAGTTATTACATTATTCACGACGGAATTAATATTTTTTTCCATTTCATAAATTATGAAAAGTTTTGCCTGTTAATCTTTTCTAATTTGAAAACAAATCATTTCAATTTACAGCCGATAAGGTTTTAAATGTTAATAAAGCATGCTTTCTTAATCAACGTAACATCGTAGCGACTTATAAAACTGTTATTTCAAAATCCAAATATTTTTCTTTTACCAATCATATTGGAAGTAGGTGTGCGCGGAAAACTTTGTCGCATTCACCTCGTGTCGTGGTACAATTGCGACGTAAAGTTCGTGGTGGTGGCAACATGAATTAGGGTTACCCAATCTTGTTAGTCTTCGTTTTTTTTTTATTCAATTGAGAAATATTTTTTTTGTTATTTGTAAACAATTTGCTGTTATGTATATTGAAATATAATTCTGATTATTTACCGTTTCAAATAAGTTCAAGTGGAATTCGATAGCGCGAAGTCCAATTTTTGAATGTTTTCGTATAATCACCGTACATTTTACGGTATCAGATTTCTTATTGAGGAAAATAATTATGTGATGTGGGAAAATAAACTTTGGAGATTCGAAGATGCCATTTGATAGTAGTATTTTATCAAACGTGGTGTAAAAATATGATCAACTGAGATTTAAGATGTGCTTAATCCAGGGTATGGATTAAATGCGTGACTTTGGGGCATATTTTGTGATATAGTATGCATGTATTATAATTGTGTATGCTGTTATCTGCAGACCACGGTGCGCTCATCTCAGAGCCTGCTGGCGCCAGTGTCGGCAGTATCCACAGTGTCGGCAGCGTCGACAGAATCCGCGATGTCGGCAGTGTCGGCGGTGTCGGCGGTGTCGGAAACCGAGCTGGAGCAGGAGGAGGTGCACGACACGCTGCACGACGACGACGAACTCCAACAACTGCACGCATCCGACGTCAAGTTTGAGAGGACACGGGTACTACACTAGTCATTTTTTTATAAATATTGTTTCTGCCCTCCTCTACAATCGAGAGTACGATTGAGATGGGCTACCCCATATAGTCCACCACGCTGACCTCGTGTGGGTTGGCGGACTTTATATATCATGGAAACTAACAAATCGCTGTGGTATGCAGGTTACCTCACTATGCTTTCCTTCAACATTATTTATGTATTGAGTAAATCCACCATACTGGCAAATAATGAGATGGTAAGTGATCACCGCTAACCATGAACACAACGCATTGACCGATACGTTGTCGGCCTTTCAAAATGGAGGGAAAGTGAAAGGGGTATTAAGTTGTTAGCAACTTTACTCACAGTTCGAAATAAAGTTTTCTATGGAAGTGGCACTGGCTACTTCATTCGTCGGTGTGGTATTGAAAATCCCTACTATTTTTCTTTTTATATATTTATAATCCTTAGCCACAGGAAATCTGTTGGACTCAATGAAAGATAATTTACGCGCAATTCTCTAAAGTGATTTTAATGACAGTTAAATTTTCAGAGTCCAGTTGTAGAAGAAAATTCGCAAAGCATGGACAGTACGGACAGCAAACAGGAGGATGACGATCACCCGCTGATTGTGATACCTTCGACCTTCAAACAGACACAATGTTCATTCTCGGATGACAGCAAGAATAGAAGCTCCTCAGATGAAGACTCCAGTCAATTAGCAGTAAGTGATTTGTTTATATACGTATATAAAACAACCAATAAAATCAGTTATCATATCTCCAAATGCCACATAGTATGATAGTTAATTTGATATATTTAAGTAATATTTTTTATTTTTAGTGTAACCTATTTCCTCATTATTGTTTATTTCAGGAAGATGGAAAATCAATGAGCAACATGTTAAATGTTGAAGCTGAGATAGTTTCCTACCAGTCTCCACGTACACCACAAGGAAACTCAGACAGTGGTTAGTATTAGTTAGTGAAATTAATATACATAATTCTCAATATACACGGAATGATCCAATGGCATGCTTATATTTATGCATTTACACGAAATTAAATCTTACTTGATATATTTCACATATTATGTGTAGGCCCGAGAGTAAACAGATATGTGTACGTTTCATTGGTTGCATGTGTATCCGAGCGTGCGTGCGTATTTGTGCGTGCATCGGATTCCGTTGTTTATGCGTTCGAATATTGAACCTGATAGTTTATGCCTCGGAGTTTTTATAATATGTATCAGACTATATACGTCCGAATGCAGGGCGCGGGCCTCCTCTACAATCGAGAGTACGATTATTATAAATTTTTACAATATGCATTTATTTGTTGATTAGATTTACTGACGACAGACCTGGGTCTGCGGCCTCGCAAGGCGTGCAACTGCACCAAGTCGCAGTGCCTGAAGTTGTACTGCGACTGCTTCGCCAACGGAGAGTTCTGCAACCGCTGCAACTGCAACAACTGCCACAACAACCTGGACAATGAAGAGCTCCGACAGAAGGCCATCAGGGCTTGCCTGGATAGGAACCCTAATGCTTTCAGGTACTGACACTTAAATAATGATCACGTGAATTAGATGTTTAATAAAATTTAATTTGATCTAGTTTTCTTTTTTTTTTAATTTGTTTTTGGCATTCGTTTATTATTTTTTTCAAAATGCTTTTTGAAATAACTTTGCGTTTGATAATATTATAATTTTGATATCACATTACAGGCCAAAAATTGGTAAATCGAAAAGTGGAGGTCCAGAAATAGTACGACGACATAACAAAGGATGTAACTGTAAGCGGAGTGGTTGTCTCAAAAACTATTGCGAATGTTACGAAGTAAGTTATTTCTTATGTATCTACTATGTTTCTTATGTTTTCTAGATATATAAAGTAGATAATAAGTTGTACAACAACACAGTCATACTTAAGCAATAGAGTGTTCCCGAGTTCTACCATATTTTGTGTTTTATTGTATTGAATACAAATCCCTGGCCAGAAATGTGTAAGGAATGGTCATTGAATATTGTATTCATAAAGAAATAACCAACTATGCATGAAAACTATATGCTGTAATGTTTGTTGTGTAGGCGAAAATCGCGTGTACAGCCATGTGTAAGTGCGTCGGGTGTCGGAACGTTGAAGATACGTTGGAGAGGCGGAGAGACATGCGGCTTAGAGAGAAACTAACTGATCCATCGTTTAGACCGCCGCCCATCAATCAAAACAAGTAAGTGTACTGAAAATGTTGGTTTATAGTATAGGGTGGTTTTGTCAAATTGCGTTGCTTGTGAATTGTAAAATTGTTAGATGTGGTTTATTAAAAAAAAAATCATAGATTTTTAAACCAAATCATTCTGCAAAATTATTACGGTCTAGTGAAATAATTGGTTGTTGTAAATGAATATTGATCCTTAGTAAGTAGCAACACTGTATGAAATAAATGGTGGTGTAAATGTGATGTGTGTGCGCAGACAACCGTGCAGCCTGATGACGTCGGAGGTGATCGAGGCGGTGTGCCAGTGCCTCGTGGCGGCGGCCGTGGAGAGCGCGCCGCCCGCGCCGCTCGTGGCGCCCGACCCCATGCGCGACGTCATCCACGAGTTCGCGCGCTGCCTCACCGAGATCATCGGCGCCTCGCACCACGCGCAGGTAATGGACTCCACCTCGCACACGCACACGCACACACGTACACGAACGCACGCACGCATTCGGTTCTGTACCGCACGTGCACAACTACATTCACACAAATAGACGCACGCATATGTGCGTTATATCCATTGTAATCATCATTTCAGGCCACATTTATTCACTGCTGAACAGACCATTAATATATTAATTAATTAAGATGTGAAGAAAGAGCCGATATATTGTAAAAAAATTAATAAGATTTCAATTTGTTGCACAACGAAATTAATTCCTAAGTACAATATATTTATTCACTATAGTCAAAGTGGCCATTGCCAGCTTTGATTATAAACATAAAGAATTAATTAAAAAAATTGATTTTTCTTATTTTCAGGAGGATGCATGACAGTTAGTTTCAAATCGGTAGTAAGAGCGAAGTTACTGGAATGGCAGATCAATGGAAGGTCCAACAATATTCTAAATATGCGCTTTGTTTTTGTGATGTGACATATAAAATATTTTGTTTATTGTGACCAATGAACTGGTTGTATCCAATATCTATATTTTATGTAACTAGTAGGAAGTATTCATTGTGATAAAAAGGCAAAAAGCAAAGGAAATGAATAATCCGTCGCTTAATAACCTAATATAAATTAATTATAGTAAAAACATATTTTAAATTCTACGAGAGTAAGAGACGTTTACAAAAAGAATATCAGTAATAAATTCGATGCAATAATTATGTAAGAAATGCTAACTGTAAAGTTTTTCGAAGACTGTTGTGATAGTTTTACTGTTTTCTTACAATGTATGGGAGACATTTGGATCTTATTGTGTGCTTCAAGATTGTACATTATTTTAAGGTATCAGATTTTAATAGATTGTTTTTAATGTAAATATAGTTATTGTATATAAAATATTTTACTAGTCATATAAGAATACCTTCTGAATAAGGTAGAAAAATATTGTATATAGTGACAATAAAATTATTTCTACAAAATTAACGTGGTTTCTGTTCTTTTACGAGATTAATTGCGCCATTGTGCGTGAAATTTAAACACATTTTGCCGAGTTATTTATACAACCCTCATAAACAATACATTAACACACAAGGTGGAAGCGACGTGAGATTATTTTTAATTGTTACCGCTAAAAATAACTGAACTATAGACCTTTTCTATAAATAAACATTGGCAGTATTCAGTTAGCCGGTCGCACGTGCGCTGAAACAGGTCGTTATTCTGTTTGAAATTTGCAATTTTATAACCGTGTTTTCACGTGATAAAATAACAGTAAAAATTCACAATGACCTCTAAATATGAAATACGAACTTCGGAAAAACTTGGCAGGTGTGGATTTTTTTAAAGTGAAAATTAAGTTAGAGTAATTAAGTACATTATAGTTGATGAAAATATAATTTACTAAAACAAATGCATACGGCATCGGTGTATAATTCGTAATATCATAAGTGGGAATATACTTACGTTTGCAAAATGTAGTGTGTGCCATGTGGATATGTAATATAAGTTGACATATTAATCTTCGTTGCAGGGTTTTGTCTTTTAGTTCCTTTTAGTCAGATAAAATTATAACGGCAACCGGCTAAATATGCTAGTTTAAATTGCTTTCATTTTCTTAGTTTTCGACTTCAAATAACCGACTCCTCTTAGAATGAAAATTGTTCTCACATTTTAATACATTGATTACGTAAATCTGTATATTTTTCTGAGTCTATTCTTCCCTAATCGTAAAAATCAAAGAAATAAATATTATGAGGCATCCATGAAAGCAATTAGCTTAACTTTATTTTGTACATAGTTATTGTTTATAACTTTATAGCTTACCCAGAAACTCGAATATTTTTTTTAGGTCTAAAACATAACGAATCCATTGTTTCACATTTGTATTTATAGCACTACAATGAAGAGATTTTTCTTGTAGATACTTAGTGGCTGCGAAAGATATAAAGGCGGGCGAGAAAATTCTTTCCGATGAGCCGTTCGTTCTGGGACCAAACATGGACACGTCTCTCGTGTGTTTCAACTGTTACTTACCTTTGATAAGTAAATTCTTTGTATGTAAGAACTGCGCCGTGGCACCGATTTGTCCGGGAGAAGGATGTCCAGAACCATTATACAAAAGTAAGTTTTTGAATTCTCATAAAGGCAATTCTATGTAATGGAATAATAAAAAACGTGTCATACCTAAGTGTTTATACGTTTAAATAAAGTGAGCTTCGCTGAATATATTATGTATTTTTTAATACTTGATTTATATTAAAAACATCGTCGTTTTAATGCTTTAATATATTGTCTATTGACCTAGTGGTAGTAGATGTGGGTTCAGATTCATGCTTTGTCGTGTTTGTGAGAGTTCCAGTCCCACTGTGTGTTTTTTGAAAAAGCGCAAATGGACCTGAGTTTCTATGCCCGGTGTTATTAAAATGCGTGCAACTGTTGATTCCAGCACATAGGCGTTACAATGGGGGTGAAAGGGTGATACAAGTTGCGTTTCTGCATTAATAATATTCCTGGATCTCGTAACTCGTTAATCCCTACATATTTCTTACAGAATGGCACAGTAATGCTGAATGCGAGTTCTTTAGAAACTTAAAGCTCACAAAGGGGATAAATCCATTGACGATGATGCAGAATGTAGGCTCGTTGTCAGTACTCCGAGCTTTACTGATGAGACGAAACGAGCCTAAATTGTGGGAAAAGTTTATGCAGCTAGAAACACATTTAGATGAAAGAAAGAGTTCTGGCGTTTGCGATTTTTATGAAAATACTGTTAAGGTAAGAAGGCTAAGTTAAGGAGTAATATTAAAATTGAAACAGCAATAGATAAGTGTGGTGTTATTACGATAAAGCGACTCCTGGAAAGAGATGGTCATTTTTTGCCGGTTAATACAAAAACGCCGAAACGTTTGAAATCAGGGATGTACAGTGGCTGAACGCAAATGCATTACACTTGCACAGTTCCTAAATTCGAGCGGATGTGAATATTTTACCACTATTAAAATACCCATAGAGCTTTTGTACGTCTACGAGTATAATAATTATTATCACGAAGGCCTTTAATCCAAAGTTAGTAAAGAATTAAAGGACTTATGATTTCGTATTGAAGAAATGCATGTATTCCAAGTTGTGCCTATTCTTGTTTATTTTAAAACTAAATCATTACCTATCTATTTTTTCAGTTCATCCAATCTCTCGACCTTCTGACTGATCAGGATTCAGATTTAGTACAGAAGATATGCGCTGCTATCGACGTGAACAGTTTCGAAGTGCGAGGCCCGGCAATAACTGCCATCGGGAGCGCTGAAACATTGCGAGGCGTTTATTTGCAGGCAGCTTTGTTAGCTCACGACTGTGTGGCTAACACACACATGTCTATCAACGATAATAATCTGTTGGTATGCCATGCCAGTGTGGAAATAAAGAAGGGAGAACCGATTTATTACAACTACACTGACCCATTGAAGGTAATAAATAATAATGGACTGGCAAAAGGCGATTGCGCTCGCCAGGCTATTAGATATTTTCGGAAGCATGCGTGCTGCGTGATGGACGATGGTATATTTTCCATTAAACCACTCACGTATAATTTGGGTTTTCAATTTTCGTTCCAAGTATAGATACTGCATCGCGTTATACACGTCACTAGAGGAGATTATTATTCAGCGCAAGGAAAAAAATATTATGTAACCACAATACAACTACGGTGATGTTATCTAATTAACAACGTAACAATAGTTAATTTAACAGTTACATATTTCTGATTTAATATGTTTATTTTCTACGAAATAATGATATTAGTTTCCTTAGCAGTTTGATGCTTCTGATATAATATAACTGATTTATTTTTTAGGGCACCACAATCAGACAAAAGCATTTATTGATCGGCAAATACTTCAATTGTGTTTGCGACCGCTGCTTAGATTTTACTGAGTTGGGCACGCATATGAGTTCTGCCATATGCCCTGGGTGTAAAAAAGGGTATATTAGTCGCACCACCGAGGATCAGTGGACGTGTGATGATTGTCAGGGACAGTTCCCAAACGGAGACATCGGAAGAAAAGTGCAGCGCTGCTCGGATAAACTCGATGTCATAAGTATAGATTTTAATATATTATCTAGTACTGTTGCAACTAAAGTAGTTCAAATGCTTGCATAGCTTTACAGGGATTATAGGAATTTTAATTTAGATAGTACTTTTTTATATTCAAACTAGCTTTGCTTGGCTCTGTATTTTAGGCAATGTTTATTTATCGGTAAAAATATCAATCCAATTATTGGTTCTAGATAAAAAGGACCAAAAAGAGTTAGAAGAATACATAAGAAATGTGTCGTTGATTTTGGCACCAAATCATTATTTACTGCTGGATGCTAAACAACGCTTAGCGGGAGTACTAAGAGACACTATCAACAGAGAACCACATCCCTTGAAGAAGGTAATAAGACGCAAACTGGAACTTTGCAAAGAAATAATGCCGGTACTTGAAAGACTATCTCCTGGGATATCGAGAACTAAAGGTGATTTAAGTATAAGTAATAAGTATCTATGTTTTAATAAACACTGCTGGAAGTCATGGTATGCAGGTCTATTCTAACAGGCTGCTTGTAATTGGGGGTCCACCTGCATAAGATAATGATGGGCTTTTAAGTTTTTAAGCCGTTGGGATTGGCCGTAGGCGGGTTCCCAAGCAAAAATCTCAGAGTGTATCTTATATTCATTAGTGGGGTTACTATTGCTGAGAATAAATAATGATGATAATGTTAATCTTTGTTTATAAAATATATGGTATGTTTTAGCCTTTTTACTGCCTCGGTGGCGTAGTTGTATTACGGTACGGTTACAAAGCTGAAGTCTCGGGTTCGAATCCCGGGTCGGGCAAAGTGATATTGGATTTTTCTATTCATTATCAGCCCGGAGTCAGGAATTTGTGCCCGATATGGCGATAGGCTCGCCCCCTATCACATCATGGGACGGAACATGCAAGGCGAAATGCGGGTGTCCTAGTGGCGCCTCTGCCTACCCCTTCGGGGAAAAAGGCGTGAGTTTATGTATTATGTATGTATGTTTTAGCAATCACGTTGTATGAATTACATGTCGCAATGGTAATGTTGGCGAAAAAAATGTTTGACGGTCGGGAGCTGACAGCGTCTGCGTACATGGTAAATAGTCTTTATTTATTCACTTTATAAATCCGCTACTTTAATTAGAACGAGGGGAATTGGAATCGATTGCAATGATCACATAGGTAATGGTATAAAATTTTGACTAACCTTAAAATGAGTATTTCGCTATTGGAATTTATTATATTTCCCCACAAGCAATGGTGTTAGTAATCCCAAGGTCAAGATTGATAAGGGAAAGGCTTTTTCCCTGTGAGTTATAACCCTCAACTCTCAAGTCAGCTTCCAGAGCGTTATCCGATATTATTATTTTTAAGGCGCAACTCGGGATAAGGAATCGTTCAATAACATTCACTTACCGACAATAATAATTATTATACATTGTTCTTCAGGATGAGTTATTGAGTGCAGAAAAGTATTTAAAGCGTTCTTTAGAGATGTTATTCATCGAACCGGGAAACTCTCCAGAAGGTGAGCTTTGTGCCAAGGCTTTAGAAGAGTACCGAGCGTTGAAAGGGACCATGAGTAAAGTGTTAGATGCTGTGCATGCAGAGGGCAAGACATATGTTAGTAAGGCAGAGGAATAAGATAAGATTATAGGTATTATGATTGTGAAATAAACGGTTGTAATATTGTTTTGTTTTTTTTTTCTACCACGTGGAATAACTCACGTATATCTGTATAAAATGGTTTACTTTATACGTTGATATTTAATTAATAATTTGGCCATATCAATACACACATGACTCGGGAAAGTCAGAGGTGTGACCAGGGATTTGAACCCGCGACCACCGTGTACATGTTGGCAGCTGCGTCTGGTCCGTTAGCGTTACCCACAGGCCTCCACGCCCTAAGAAACGCCAGGTTGAAATAATAAAATCTCGTCTTATTGAACTAAGACCATTTCCGCGTGTAATATTTGAAGGAAATGCAATAAAAATCTGTAATAAAGGTGCACAATATTTAAAAGGAATTTGCAATTAAATGTAATTAGAGTTCATGCTAATAGATGTCGCTAGCTTTTCGTGCAACGAGATTTATATCGATTAAGGATGGATTTTGAGTTGTATTATTTACAATATGGAGAAATAATCGGCTTAATTGACGAAATTTAATATATCAACCATTAAAAAATGTTTAGATGGGGTCAGGAAATTATGAACCATTATGAACGAGGAATCAATGTCAAATATACCAAACGTCAAAAATAATTCTTCTGTGTGAGTGTCTGTGAATTTGTGATGGGTGATTTTATACGGAAGGGAAACTTCAGGAAATAAAGCTAATTATTTGTGTAATTAATGCATTTAAACACCAAAAAAGATTGATGTCAATACTGTTTAATAACGTACATTTCTTTCTAAACACGTTATTCACCATACAACTATAAAAAAACTCAACATACCACTAATCGTGAGCGTGAATTTTGACTTGTGGAGGTAATATTTATATATTTGTTGTATTATGATTTTGTTTATATTTATGTTCCCATTTGTCATACTATCGTTATTGATTGAAGACCAAGAATGGCGGACCAGTCCTCTATGTTGGCGCTATTAATATTGGCCGTTGGTGTCACTGTGCATTTTTCCTTGCACAAAGTAGAGGAAGGACATGTCGGCGTATATTACAGAGTGAGTACAACAACGCAGCTAATTAACTGAGCAATAAAATAGCGCTTATTTTAGCGGTTTTAGTATACTAAGTAGAATTTTCTAATGTAGCAAGGCAATTCAATTTAACTTTTACATATAGTTAAGTGTATTGTTAGTATATTGTATACTGTGTGAAGATTTTATTGATTTTCTATGTGATGTATTGATAATAGAAGTATTTATGTTGAACCAATAATTCTTCCTACACAGGGGGCTGTTAGTTGATTGATGTGTGTGTATTTTCAGGGTGGTGCCTTATTGCCAGTCACAAGTCAGCCTGGCTTTCATATGATGATTCCATTACTCACTTCTTATAAATCCATACAGGTAATTATGTTTATTTATCATTTTTTTACTTTGTCACAACACACTAAGCCAATATATCTACAAAAGAATGAAATTGTTTATTTTATAAAAACACCAATTGTTGTCTTTTAATACATTGACTGAAACTAGTGTTTCAGCTTAGTTTAGAAGTTCATTATATAATAATAAATATTAAATGAATGTAAAAAAGACACCTAGATTCTTATAGATATAAACTTGTGTTCAAATACATGCATGTATGTGGCAGTCAACATAATCTTAATCTTGACCTCTCTGGTATTTAACAAGCATTATAATTCACATAGACATCAAATATTATTATTGTGTTGTAGACCACATTGCAGACTGATGAAGTGAAAAATGTGCCATGTGGAACCAGTGGAGGTGTCATGATATTCTTCGAACGAATTGAAGTTGTCAACAAACTGGAACCAATTAGTGGTAAGATTTTTTAATAGCTTTATCTTATACATTAATGGTAATGCAAATAAACTTATCAGTTTAAATAGAGTTAAAGCTATGATACACCTAGTTTATCTGTAGTATAAATGGGGTCCAAATCAACATGATTATCAAATCATATTTTATATTTCATAATTATCCAGCTACTCCTATTCTTTTTAAATTTCAATAACTTTCAGTGTCCAATATTTTGGAGAGACCAACAACTTTTACAACTTGGATATTTAGAAATAGTAGTAACATTTTGTGTAGTTATAAATAGTTGATATTTTTTTAAAAATAGGATATCATGAGTGAAGGAATACAAAAATAATATTTGAATTTCAGTCCTAGATATGGTTCGCAACTTCACAGCCGAGTATGACAAGACACTGATATTTAATAAGGTGCATCATGAGTTGAATCAGTTCTGCAGTGCCCACACACTTCACGAGGTTTACATTGACCTGTTTGACCAGATTGACGAGAACTTACGAACAGTGTGTATTAGTGTTTGCATTTTTTTTGTTTAAAATATTTTATTTTACATCCTATATTGAAGTGCTGATTTACTTTTGTGTATGTTGGTATAGAACTATAATACTTTGTTCTAACAAACATGAAGATAATTTTACTATTAATATTTTTTAATTACCACAAATATGTTGTAATTAAAATCTAAACATAATGCTATAAAGCCTATTGTTCATAGTCATTGGTAGGTTGCTTGTTTCTGCGCGCACCAACATTGCCTATTATGCAAGTTATATAAATAGTATACTTTTGATTTAATGTGTTACGAATCAATACTGCACAGAAAATATTTAATTGAATATTAATGAAGCTGTAATAATTTTGTTTTATTTGTAAAGGCTCTCCAAAAGGATCTGAATGAAATGGCCCCTGGACTAAGAGTACAAGCAGTGCGTGTGACAAAACCAAAGATTCCAGAGGCAATTCGAAAAAATTATGAGCTGATGGAGGCGGAGAAATCGAAGCTACTTATTGCGGCGCAACACCAAAAAGTTTGTACATTGATAATGAAATCATTTAATGATCAATTATAGCACTCTTACTGTTCTATATAATTTTTCTAGCGATTTTGCGTAATGAATACTACAGTATTAACAGCCTCAAATGTTTATGGCACCAGTGGGAAAGTATTATTATATTACTAGAGATCCAATTATAAATTGCATGGAAGAATTAGTTTTGCACACTTGCATAACAGATTAAAGCACAGCACATTAAAGATTTGGAACTAATTAATATTTTATTATGCTTTCAGGTTGTGGAAAAGGAGGCAGAGACAGCACGTCGCAAAGCAATCATCGAAGCCGAAAAAGAAGCCCAAGTAGCCAAAATTCAATATGAACAGAAAATCATGGAAAAAGAATCTCTACAGAAAATCGAACTTATAGAAGACAGCATTCACAAGGCCAAACAACAAACAAAAGCGGAAGCTGAATACTACCACTTAAAGAAACAGGCTGAAGCTAACAAGCTGTTACTTACTAGAGATTATTTAGAATTGAAGAAATATGAAGCGCTAGCTCTTAACAACAAAATCTATTTTGGAAGCAACATTCCTAACATGTTCCTGCAAGCTAATGTTGGCGACATTCCTATTCCAAAAAGTGTTCATGTTGAATGAGTTTTGCTAACTCTGTCAAAACACCAGCTAGTCACTGAGTAATCCCAAGTCTCTGTTTTGACATTAGGAGTTTTGGAAACAAATAACTACTTTTTGTGACAGTCTTGTGCTGTGGTGTGCAATAACTGTTGTGTGACCGTGATTCTAATATTTTAACTTAATAGTACATTTTGGATGAAATGCTTTACTAAGTGTTTATAAATAAGATCACTGTTTTTCATATCAAGATATTTCAAACTATGAATTTTAATATTACTTTCGACTGATTATGATTATTTATTATATTGGTGTTCTATGTACATAGCTAGCAATGCAATAAAATAAGTAGCTGTTGGAAAATGTGATTTTATTGAAAAGATGGCTTATAAATTAAGGTGGTTTCATATTTTAGATTTTGTTAAATGCAGCAATATCAACAGACTGGACGAAATCTTCGAATTCTTGTATCTTCTCAGTAAGGAGGTCAACTGAAACTTTGTCATCTTCAATGACACACATAATCTGCAGTTTGTTGATACCATAGCCCACAGGTACAAGTTTAGAGGCACCCCACAAAAGGCCATCCATCTCAATGGTGCGCACATGGTTTTCCATTTCCTTCATGTCAGTTTCATCATCCCAAGGTTTGACATCTAAGAGAATAGAAGACTTGGCAATGAGGGTAGGTTTCTTTGACTTCTTGTCAGCATATGCTTTAAGGCGCTCGTCACGGATTCTAGCTGCTTCTGCATCCTGTAACATAAAGAGAGAAAGTTGTAGCTGATGTTACTACATTTTTACAGTGCTTATTGCCCACTAGTCGGTGTAAAAATGGTTGGTATAATAAAGACAAATTATTCCAAATTGCCCATTAAAACCTCAGTCATAAGCTTCAATTTTATTAATAAAAAAAAGGCTAATTTGAATATGCCATGATAATTTTTTTACAAATTTCTTTGAGACATTTAAGTCAGGTCTGTAATTACCCAAACTGATGAACATTTTATCAAAATTAATTAGGAACTGACCTCCTCCTCATCGCCAGATCCAAACAGGTCGACGTCATCGTCGTCCTCTTCTTCCTTGGCGGCGGGAGCGGGCGCCGTGGGTTTACCGCCAGCGGTCAGTGGGCTCACTCCCTGTGGCCACGACTTGCGCTCGTCTCCGTTGTACGACGCTATTTGGTTGTACCATCTCAGGGCATGGGGCAGTGTGGCAGCTGGTGCCTTTCCAACTTGTTCGAAAACCTGAACATCAGCTTGAGTGGGCGTGTACCTGGAAACAGCGATAAGACCCACTTTAGATATGAGCTAACGAAGATGAAGTTTAATGTCACGGTCAAAGAAACAAAGACGACATATTGTGCAGTCATGGCCATAAATAACTCGCTCGAGTTGATTTTCTCTCAAAATTCCTAGTATTAAAATTACGATAGAGGTTATAAATGTGAGGAGTTGACGTGGTACGGCGTATGTATAACTTGTATTTTGCATTGAAACTACATACCCAGACACATAACTCCTCTCCGCTAAATATTGGTTCAGATCATTTAGACCCTGAGTGGTTTTAACGTCTCCGACTGCCATTTTTTGTGGGAATTTTTGTAATAATTCGTTTTAGAACCACACGGCCCGGCAGATTGCAGATGGGAAAGAGAGAAGGGCAAGTAACTCAAATAAGACAGATGTCATTTCTCTATGGTATCTGGTAGTTTTGTGAAATAAAATCGACTAATTTTATTTTGCATCGACAAATTTTACTTCTTTCATGTCACTAAAAATTTGGCATTTGACAGTTCTTGAACAGTTAAACTGTCACCCAAAAAATTTTGTAAAAATTTAGGTACGAATTCAATGAAAGTACAACGCAAAAGAATATTAGTCTAGTATTTTCTCTTTTAGTCTGCCCTTTTTAAAGAAGACGTAGTTGGTTTGATCAGTATATTCGCAATAATTATATAGGTTAGGTGTTCATACTTATGTAACAATAACAGACGATTTTCTTGTATTTGACGCATTTTATTTACGTTTTCTGTAGTTCGTTTGTTTCAATATTATATCTAATTAATAATAACTGTAGTGCGTTGTGCAGTATTGTGTGAAAACAAGTATTAGTGATGTTGTGAACGTGTATGTATGTTGGTCGCAGAAAATGCTGCGCCAGCCTCTATCCCGGGCGCTTGCGCTGACGTCGCCCACCCGCAGCGCTCCGCTGGCGGCGCGGCGCTTGGCAAACCAAGTCCAGCCGCA
This sequence comes from Deilephila elpenor, assembly GCA_949752805.1. Classification (NCBI taxonomy): domain Eukaryota; kingdom Metazoa; phylum Arthropoda; class Insecta; order Lepidoptera; family Sphingidae; genus Deilephila; species Deilephila elpenor. The sequence goes on along the minus strand of OX457110.1, from coordinate 9,462,507 downwards.
GCCCGATAAAGTAGAGGTTTTTATTGACGACCAACCTGTTTATGTGCCACCAGGCACTACAGTGTTGCAGGTAAACATTGATTTCTAGTGTAATTTTAAATTTCTTTCATATTGTTATATATTTGTTCTTCTTTTTAGGAAGTGTGGATTTTCTTTTTCCTACTTAGTACTTCTAAAGTGTAATGTTTTATATACCAACTGTACTGTATTACTGTAAAGATTTAATACTATTTTGAATTCTATATTTTTGCAATATAAAAGTTAATAAATTTCTCAGCAGAGTTTATTCTTGTCCAATACATTTTTTTCATAATACTGATTCAGAAATAGGGTGTGTCTGAATTAGACACATCATGCCATATGTTTTGTGTATCCTATACTTTAGCTTACACTTGCCTCCATACAATGAACTAATTAAAGAAAATTGGGGCTAGAAATCTACATATTACTAGTATACTTACACATTACTCATGATTTTGAATTTGTTTCACAATCTGTATACTATAGGCAGCTGCTCAAGTCGGCGTGGAGATCCCACGTTTCTGTTACCATGAGCGCTTGGCTGTTGCTGGTAACTGCAGAATGTGTCTTGTGGAAGTGGAGAAGTCTCCCAAACCGGTAGCTGCTTGCGCCATGCCTGTCATGAAGGGAATGAGAGTTAAGACCAACTCGGACCTCACCAGGAAGGCCCGTGAGGGTGTTATGGAGTTCTTGTTGGTGAACCATCCCCTAGATTGCCCCATCTGTGACCAGGGTGGTGAATGTGATCTCCAGGATCAGTCCATGGCTTTTGGCTCAGACAAAAGTCGGTTCACCGATATTCATTTCTCAGGAAAGAGGTGAGTGATATTTATTTATTATTTATTTATCTTCAGTTGAGATTGATTTTATGGCTCAGGTAAATTTGTCTCAAATTTTGTATAAATGGTATTTATTTTTTATTTATTAAAAGACCAACAGCATAAACAATATTCTATAATACACTTTTCTAACTATAAAATGAAGACAAAATATTGATTGCAGTACAAACTGCAACTGCATTCATTACTACTAATGAAAAAGGTATAATCTTTTCATTAAGTTAAAAGTGTAGTGACATGAAAGATTGTGAAACATGTAACAATTATGAAAAACACTTATAGCCAGTGTTCACACAAGCTACCGCCTTAATCAATGGTTTACTACAATATTGTGGTGATCCTCAGAGCCGTGGAAGACAAGGATGTGGGCCCGCTGATCAAGACCATCATGACCCGTTGCATTCACTGCACGCGATGCATTCGCTTCGCTTCCGAAGTCGCGGGCGTTGATGATTTCGGTACTACTGGCAGAGGCTCTGACATGCAGGTGATATAATCTTAATATTTTATAGGATTTTATAGTATATTGAAGTGTGTTAATGATTAAAGTTGATAGTATTTCAATGTGTTTGTGCCATGGGGCTAAGCAAACCGGTTATAAGTGAATAAACAGAATCATTATTCTTATTACAAAGGTTTATATGAATCTTTATATATTGGTATGACAAAGTTATTATGATTCACCTGATGACCTGGTAAGAGCAGTGCTGTCCGAATAGACTACCCAGTACCCATCGACGCTAGACGTACCTGCCGCCGGTCGACACATTCACACCGGCATGAGTGTTTCTTCAAATAATTTATGTTATCTGTTTGTTAAATTGATAATGTGAAACTGTAATGATACATGAATCGTTGTCAGGTTGGAACTTACGTGGAAAAGATGTTCCTATCGGAGTTGTCCGGCAACATTATCGACCTGTGCCCCGTGGGAGCGCTCACCTCCAAACCATACAGCTTCGCTGCTCGACCCTGGGAGACCAGGAGGGTAAGATACCAATAATATTTACTGTGTATTGGCTTTTCTATTCTTCATTAACTCTTGTAGATACCTCACATACTTGGGATCTCGTAATATTTATCAAGGTAAGGAATAATAATTTTCTTTTGAACTTTGAATCAGTAAATAGTTTACAATATCTAATGAAGACCATTAGAGGCTTGCTTCTCTGAACCAAATGAGAGATTTTCATGATGATTCATTTTCCCTGTTTAGTAACCTCAAATATGTCTATACCGTAGTGCTTAGAATAAATAATAATAATAAATAAATACACCCAACAGTCACATACATAGTCCTGACCCCACACTAAGATCGAGTCTTGTGTCGTGGGTATCAGAAACTACGAGAGACTTTTCGGTCTCACAAACACCCAGACCCGAAACAAATACCTGTGGATCACACAAATATTTGATTCGGTGCGGGGATCGAACCCGCGGCCTCTCGTTTCACAGGCGGTGTCTAACCAACTGCGCCACGGAGGCTGTCAGAATTTTATTATAACGTTGTTTTTTCTGTTATAGATTGACTCAGTGGACGTGTTGGACCCGCTGGGAAGCAACATAGTCGTTGCCACACGAACCAACGAAGTATTGCGTATTCTTCCTAGAACCAACGAGGTATACTATATCCAAACAGAAAAAATATTATTGATACAATGCAATTCATTTACTATGATCAATGGTTATATTTGGCCTTGTTGTATTGCTGTACGTATTACGAAGTACTACAGTTCCAAAAGTATTTCCAAAAAAGGGTAGAAAATCCCTTACTTTTTGCCTTTTTGAATGGAAAAATGTGTGTTGTTTAATTATTGTATTTAATGGTGACAGGAAATTAACGAGGAGTGGTTGGCGGACAAGTCTCGGTTCGCGTGCGATGGTTTGAAGCGGCAGCGGCTGGTGACGCCCATGCTGCTGGACAGCCGCGGGAACCTCACGCCTGTTGAGTGGGAGGACGCCATTGTAGCCGCCGCACGCGCGCTTAGAGACTGCCCGCCTGACAAGGTATCAGCATCGTCATCACCATCATCACTGTCGTAGTTATTATCATCACCATCATCATCGACATCGTCAACATCATCGTCATCATCTTTAACCAAAAGAAGTCCACTAAACAATTTGAACACGGATTTTCATAGCTATTAGTTAAGAGTGACATCCTTGAACTTTTAGTATGTTGGCAGTCTATGCTATAATAATTATCATTTTTTTCCAAATCCCTTTTTCGGACGACAATTCATATTATACATATTTGTAGAGCAATTTAAGCATAGAAAATATAACTCATCCTTTTAAAAAATATAAGTATTTTATGGGTTTTTATCGAAATAAATTCAGAATTTTATCTTAAAACTACTGATTACTCTATACTCCTTAGCCACTCTCGTTTTCTTCTGCGTCTTCAACCTGTAAGATTGGTTTCAATGTCTATTATACAAGTAAAGTTAGTCCTAGATTCGTTCTTTTCACATTCATGTGGTGTTGGTGTGCGGAGAGCAATAATAAATCCTTTTCTTCCAATATACTTTACTCTTTAATAGTTTACAATAAACATCTTAATAATCTTATTCTTATGCGCTTGCGTCTTTCACTGTCGCGTCCTTCCGCCATTCTCTACTCACTTCCATTCACTCATGCTATCTCATACTCGTACTTTCACTCACTCTCATTACGTTTCGTTACTGCCAGCATTTATTCCCACATTCATTTGTACAATAAATTGTTTTGAACAGTTGCTGGCTGTTGCTGGTGATTTAGCTGACACGGAGTCGTTGGTAGCGCTGAAGGACCTGGTAAACAAGCTGGGCTCGGAGAACACATGCACGGAACAGTACTTCCCGCTGGAGGGATCCGGAATCGACTTCCGCTCCTCCTACTTACTCAACACCAAGATCGCTAGTAAGTTAAGTATAACTTGACTGTAAAGTCATAAAGCAAATACTTGTGCGACGCGTATAAAACATACAGAGCTAACTTCATGTTAGTACGAAATTAAGACGAAAATTATCTACTTTCCCCGGCTGATATTAGTTCAGCTAAGTCTCTTTGATGCTTATCGCATATATACATAACGTATTTTATACAATTTGTAATTTAACCCGACCACTATACGATTACTGTAGTACAGCCAATTATAATATTATATTATATACAATTTATAACATTTTTTACCAGATGTGGAAGATGCAGATTTCGTGCTATTAATCGGCACAAACGTTCGCTTCGAGGCGCCGCTCCTGAACGCGCGCATCCGCAAGGCCTTCGTACACAAGGAGACCGACGTCGCGCTCGTCGGACCCAAAGTCGACCTCACCTACGACTACATGGTGAGATTAATGTCCTAGTGAACTATTCCGCTTCCTATTTTATTATGTAGATCTGAATTATAAAATGTCGCTTGTCATTTAAATATAAAAATTGTAAAACACAATATAAACAGTTAATTATAATTGGTTATTGAATCAAGAGTAGTCCATGCTATTCTACGTCCAAGATCGTTATGGTTGTGAATAATAAACTAACTTGAATACTAAAAGTGTGTATTAGTAATATGCAGAGAATAGAGATCCCGCAAAATCTTGAGGTTTTGATTGAGAATTCATACATATTTTTATTTATTTTCTCTGTCAAAATCATGAACTGTCAATGCGTGCGGCTCAGGCAAACTATAGAGCAAATAACACACCTGGTGCGTAAAAGCCGCACACGCTTTGCCCATAAAAACACAACCGGTGTTAAATAATACAATTTTGAATACAGCACGTCGGTGACTCAGCGTCCATCGTGAAGGACCTGGCCACTGGTACATCAAGCCACGAGGTGATGAAGCGCTTGCAGCAAGCCAAGCGGCCCGTGGTGATCCTGGGCGCCGACCAGCTCAAGAGCGCGGAGGGGGGCGCGCTGCTCGCCTACACGCAGGACCTCGCGCTCAAGCTGCAGGAGAAACTACAAGACAAGAACTGGAAGGTAGCTAGACTTGATAACAAATAAGGCTGAATTTTAATAAGTATGGTATATAGCAAACGATTAAGTGGTCCTTCGAGCCGGATAGTGTTAGTTTGAAATATTGACAAGTCTTAAGTTCAGGATGATAGTTGTCACGGATTCAATTCTTTATTTAAATTTTGGCTTATTTAATCGATAACTAAGGCCTTGGTAATTTGAATCTCAAGATAAAATTTTAGATCCTATTTTATTTCACTAAACCTCATTCACTCATTCAGTCTGTTATTTAATCAGAGATCTTCTTGTTTTTGTACATACCATGAAGTCCTTTTGAAAATCTGGTATACGACCCTGCGGTCTTATATCCTCTACTTAACATGCAGAATTGGGTATTTGACTGTTTTGGCAATAAATTATAAAATGTGTTGCATATGATAGCTTTTTGGTAAAAAATAATTATAGGTATTTTTATTTACATTTATCTAAATTATAAATATTTAAATTATCTAAAATAAGTTTGCCATTTTTTATCTGTTGATTCAATGTAACAAAACACGACAAGCTGTCATTGTGCAGCGTGTGATGTCACGATTTTCAATTTTCATTCATCTCTGCCAATAACATCATTCACCATTTATAAAGCGTGACGTAACTTTTTCAAAGTCACGTGACCTACCGTTTTGGTGACATATGATGATAAAACTGAAAAATATGTTTATTCGTTATAAACAACTCTTTAAAAATAAATTAATAGATTGAAGAGGTATAGAGTGATTATATCTAGACTTTAAAACACTTTTCAGAAATTAGTCAAATAGCCAATTATGGTTTTTACTAGAAACATAGTATACTTAAAATCCCTAAAATGCAGCTTTGTTTATAGGTGTTGAACGTGCTTCAACGCACGGCGTCGCAAGTGGCGGCGCTGGACATCGGCTACAAGCCGGGCGTGGGCAAGATGCTGGAGTCGGGACCCAAGGTGGTGTACCTGCTCGGAGCTGATAGCGGGGTCGTCAGCCGCGAGTCCCTGCCCAAGGACGCTGTTATTATTTACCAAGGTGAGACGTAAATATATTCATATACAAAGAGGCTGGCATAGTCGTGTTTAAATATAATATTCTTGAACTTGGGTCTGACAACCGAAGATGTTAGAAACTAGGTGAAATAGTGATGATTGAGTGATAAAAATTTGGCACTGGTCGAGGTAATGTTGAAGAGAAAAACGGCAAAATAGCTGACGGTCCTTGAAAATGACAACATTCCTGCGCAAAACTCATACTTTTGCGTTGTATTACATACGCCGGTAACCGATTGTGGAATGTGTCGGAGTGTAGCACACGCAGTGACGTGTAATATAAGTCTATCACAAAGATATCCAGACATTGACTGTTTGCCCAATCATTTCTATTATACATCACTGTTTGTTTATTTTTACCATTAATATATTTTTACTTATTAAGTATGGACTACCACATGTTCGAATTAATGTCTGGTTTAATCCACCGTGTGTGTGTGCAGGTCACCACGGCGACAGCGGCGCGGCGTGCGCGGACATCGTGTTGCCGGGCGCGGCGTACACGGAGAAGCGCGCCACGTACGTGAACGCCGAGGGTCGCGCGCAACAGACGCTCGTCGCCGTCACGCCGCCCGGCAAGGCGCGCGAGGACTGGAAGATCATACGGTAACCACATGCTAACTCTTGTAGGGCTGTTTACTACAGCTCACTCTAATCATCATCACTATCATTACCATGATCATTATCATCATCATCAACATCACCCTAATACACTTTATAAATATCACCATCATCATGATAGTACTATCGTTACCGTCATCACCGATATTATCGTCATTACCATAATCACCGTCATCATCACCATCATTTTAGATGTCTACTGCTCGAAATTGATTGGTCTAAAGATTCCATAACGAGCGATTCAAAGCGACCTGACCGAATGTGATTTATCTAGGTCTTTTACTACGATCTTTACTTCCCTTCTCCAATATGCATTAATTAAGTCTCCACCTAGTGCGAACTGCTAGTTACTGTGAAATATCATCTTAAATATTGTCAAAAAAAAAACATATTTTGTTACAGCGCTCTTTCCGAGGTAGTAGGCGAGAGACTGCCCTACGACAACCTGGATGAGATCCGCGACCGCATGAGCCAGCTGAGCCCTGCGCTAGTCTCGTATGGCGATGTGCAGGACAACAACTACTTCGCGCAGGCCAGGGCGCTCGCACAGGTGGGGTTTACATACTGTACTCTTATTATTCCTTGTTTGTGTGAACATTGAATTATATTTAATAATTTATATTTAATTATTATGAAATTGCAGAATATTTTATAGAGTTATAATTAGTGTTGTAGTTTGTTTTGATTTTGTTATGGTGTATTTTGAAGTTTTTTTTACTGATGGGTATTTTTGTAGTGTTCGGTGAAAAAATATAAGGCATTTGGCATTAAGTCCGCCTATGTACAATACATGTTTGTATGTGAAGTTAAATAAAATAAATAAAAATATATGAAACTGGAGCTAAAATTGTGAGAGAATTTAATTTAAAAGTACGGTTATTCCCAACAGAGCCTCCAGAAGCCAGTATCAGGCAAGTTGGACGTGCAGCTGAAACAACTTGAAGACTACTTCATGACGGACTCCATCAGCCGCGCCTCCCCCACCATGGCTAAGTGCGTACAGGCCGTGCTCAAGCAGAAACAATCGCCGTACTAACCGCATTCAAGCCTTCTAATTACTATTTAAATAAAAAAATATTGGCAGTGATGTATTCCACACTCCCATCGCCGGACTTACATTTTTTATTTTCTAATTTTAAGTCGCGTCCGTAAGTCACTGCGATGGGAATTTATTATCAATTTTGATGTCTATGTAGGTACTAAAGAAGCCATAGCCTCCAACGCTCGTTCCCTATAGAGATTCTAAGAGTACATTGTGATTTGAAGCTATTTATTTTGTTATGTAATAAATAAGCGTAACATTCAATCAATAATCATGTTAGAGATTGTAAGCTGGCTGTGCCGCGCGGCAACGGATGGAAGGACATTTTTGTAAATAGGAAATGTTGGTAGTTCTAAATAAAATATAGAGTAATAATATACGTTTTATTTAAATACATCTATAATTTAGTAGTTGGGCACAGGAAGTGAAGTTGAGTCTAGATTGTGCAGCTTTCGGTACTCCTGAAAATAAATTTTATTCAATTATCAAGTTAAAATTGCCAAAGTCAGTTTTTTAAAGACATAATAAGTTTCCAATAATTGTATTATTCCTGAGATTATTTTCAAATCAATTCTAGTACCAATGCTAATTCGAAAACAAAATTTCATCGTCATCATCACCAGCCGCACTATCAATACTCGATAAATGATTATCGATACAACATTAGTAATCCTCAACCACAGCATCGGTAGGCGGTGGAAGATTATTGATACAACACTAGCCTACTTTTAAATTCCATTATTATTTCATTTCTATAGTATCCCACTCAATCGAACCCCGGCCTCGGATTTGGACTAGTCGAGTGCTAGCAGTAGGCCTTTGTGGGCTGATATTGTACTATAGTACTCGTACGTTCAGGGATCGACTAGATAATTTTAAGCTGGCACTGACCAATGTTATGCGGTGTATTGTAATGCCGTGTACTCATTAACGAGCTGTAACTGTAACTTGCATGTTACAGTAACGAGGTTCTTATGTGTACGCGTGTGACAGTTTAAGGTGCAGTGTACCGACCGGCGTTACACGGTGTAATGTAATATTGGCAGTGAGCATTTATGTTACGCCGTGGGTTAAAATCGTTAGTAAAAATACAATTTACGTGCTCGATTCCACGTACTGACTGCATGAATGCTCACTTTGTAACATGTTACATTACGTCCCGTAACACCGGCCAGTACCAACCTTTACGGTTACAGAATGAGCACCTTGAAATCGTCGGCTCTCTCTAGAAACGGTTACGGTTACGGCTCGCTAGTGATTACTCGGCTTAACACGCTAAGCCGGATCCTCACGTCGGCTTTAAAAAGCGAGCATTCGTGCAGTCATTACTTAGAAACGAGCACGAACACGTACTGACTGCACGAATGCTCGCTTCGTAATATGTTACATTACGCCCTGTAACATCAGTACCCGCCTTTAGACATTGTAATAAAGTGTAAAAATCTTACGTTGACGACTTTCCGTGCGGGGTTTTTGTATTTGCACTCCTGTAAAATTTCGTCAGCAGCTTTCGAAAACTGTTGGTGCGCGGCTTGAGCCCCGCCCCAACCCGAAGGCTGTTTTTTACGTTCCCGCAGTTCATCGACTAATTTACTTTGCGGCTTCAAGAAATTTTGTTTGATATCTGCAACTTATAAAAGAATATTCCAATAAAGCATGGAAAAAATACTACATACGTATGTATAGTGATAATAAAACAATATTATTAATCAACAATGTGGCAGTGCCAGGATCGAACCAACCGCCTCACAGCCTAGCCAGTGTCGGAACCAACTGCACCACGATCTCTTCCTGTTTATAGATACCTACTTTAATACTTCCAGAAAAGTCTTGTGATGGTCAAATTGGATGGTTATGAGGTGTGAAAAACGTATTTAGGTTTATCGCTAATGCTCTATTAATATGCCTACAGATTTGATGAAATATTGATAATATTAAATATAATATAACTTGACCGGAATCTTATGTTCAATTGTGAAAGGTAGATTTACTGATAACAGTTTTGTTTAATTAACACATCGACCACACTCATTTATCAAACTTTGCCTTGAACTTCTCAACGTGACATATTATGTAGGTAGTAATGTGGTAGTAAGTACCTACATGTTAATTCATTTAACAGGTATCGATGTAAAAAATAACTTATGTAGTTTTTAAGTAATTTATGCGGTTGCTGTTGACAAAGAAAAAGCGCGTAATGGATCGGACGCGGCTGCTGAGAAGAAGCGGGTCCGAATCCCAGGACACACCTCTGACTTTACGGACTCACGTGTATATCGATAGTCAACCACAACGTACTTTAATGTCGAAGGAAAATATCGTATGTATAACCATTGTAATTTAAACTGGCCTTTAAAAGAAAGAAAAAGAAAGAAAAGACAAGCAAAAAAAAATGAAGACAGTTCGTGTTGCTGAGGGAGTTTCTTGCGCCGTTTCTTCTTCACAGCTACAACACGTTCCGAAGCGGTGGTAGCAGAAATTAACGATTCAAAAGATCTTGTAAAAGACTACTTGAATAAAGAATATTTTGATTTTGATTGATTTTGATTTTATGGAAATCTGCATATCACAAAGATCTTAACAAGATTTTCCAAGGCATATATGAGTCTGCCAACCCGCTATAGGCCAATGCAGCGTGGTGGACTATAGGCTATGGCCTAACACCTCTCTATCGAACTCTCGATTGTATTATTTGTAAGGGATTACTAGGGTACTCCCGCTGCCGATTACGCTCAGCACCGGGCGATTAGGAATACTACAGTACAAGACAGTTATAAAGATGAATATGTAAACTAAAATAAGTATTTGGAAATATAACAAAGCATTAAATTAATCCATATTACTTTCATCCTTAACACGATTCGTGCGGCTTGCAGTTTTTGCGTGTTTCTCGTTTTTACAAGGAGCTCCTATCAGACATTGTTTGTCGCATACACATTTGGATTCACACAAGAATTTGTGTTGTTCTTTTTTTGGTACATTTTTGTTGTACTCAGATATTTCCTGAAGTTTCTTGCGGTTGCGTTTGGATTTCTCCTCATCCTCTATACCTTTCTTGAGTTCTCTGAATAAATTTACACACACATAAATTCTGAACTAGTACCTGTGTTGGATACATTGCTGCTAGGACATTGTTAGTAAAGAGTCCTAGATTTCTGCCTGTCGAAAAAAGTTATAATCAGATTCTTTTGAAAATAAGCTAGGTACACTGAATATTATTTATTTTAGAAGAAAACCTCTTCAAATCTACTTATAAAAAACTGCTTGCGTAGCTGCTGTGGAAATGTGAATATGAAAAACGAAATGTAAAACGATGTGATTTTTATTAGCTACAACTTTTGAAATTCGTATTTGTATATAATCATTGTTTGAAATATTTTTTGTTATTATCACTTACTCTTGTTCGAAAGATTTATTTCTGTCATCAATAAATTGATATCGTTTGTTTTGTATTGCGTGGTTGTCATCGATAATTTTATAAACATGTTTATGCGAATCCATATCTTGCTTGTCTTTATGAATCTGTAAGCAGCAATGGAAATATTGTCAAATCTTACCTAAATTAAAATTAAGGAATAGAGATATTGATACCGTAAGTCGTAAAAATATTGTTAAAGTTAAAGGAGGACATAAGCCCGTAAATTATGTTTCTTGCTGGTAGGTTTTGATATTTCGCAGTAAAAAAAAAAGATATAATTTATGCATACTCGCGTGATGTCCCTTCTCCTTACCTTATGAAGAACTTTTTGGATTTTACATTTGAGGTTATCCTGTTCCTTTTGATAAGTTTTAATCAGTGCTTCTTCCAATTCATCTCTTTTTCTACGTACTTCTTTTATTTTTTGTTGAACAGTTTCGTAATCCTTTACGGATATTTGATGTGATTTCTTGGCTTCATTCTGAAACATATTAATCACTCTTGTATCTGCTACCTCCTATTGGTCATAGTCCTCCCTCTGTATTATTTTGAGTGGTTGAGGTGAGGGCATTATTTTGCCATGTCCGCCCAAAAAGCTTATGTGGGCGGGTGGGCTCTTTTGTTTAATTAGATTAGAGGCAGTTTAGGTTTGGTGGTTTTAAAAACACCTTGAAATACTCACGGAGGAATACAACATTCTCAACAGAGTGTTGGCTCCTCTTCACGTATTCAAGCTTACGATACGCCGGCATGGTAAAATGCACAATACCGTGTTACACGTGTATGTTCTCAACTGAGGTCCCAGTCTGAAAATGGGTGATACAAAATCTCCAATAATAATATAGTGAGATTTTACCTCTAGTTCAATTTCTTTCATAAGAAGCTGATTAATCATTTCTGTGTCTTGTGGGTTATAAAGGTTTTCAATTTTTTTTTCTTTTATCATCTCTTCTTTTTTCAATTGTCTGAAACATTCCATTATAACAATGTTACTCAATTTAGACGAATATTAACAACAAACTAACTTAAGCAGCGCATCTGCAACTGGAAAAGCTCTATTTAAATATTTTCTCATTTTTCATAAGGTTACTTACATGCATTTATTTTCATTAATGCATTCCAAAGCCCGCAATTTATTACGTTCCTTATTTTTTTCATAATTTTCATCTAAATTAAATGAGCAGTATAAGCTTGGTTTCATTTTGGACTTTTCTCGTTCTATCTTTTCCTGATTCTTCTTTTTTTGGAATTGGATTTGTACATTTCTTTCTTCAAGCGTTTTTGATTCTACCAGAGCACTAATAAACAATGTTCGTTTATAAATATATAATAACACAATTATTTGTCTCGGGTCTGGGTGTTGTAGAAACCAAAAACGTCTCTGTTTCTGATACCCGCGACTCAAGATTAAATTGATCTTAATTTGGGGTCAGGACTATGTATGTGGCTGTTGGGTGTATTTATTATTATTATTATAATTCTAAAGAACAACCTTATAAGCATTTTGCCGTAGCAACTATCTTCGAATATCATCTGTTTAGCTTTTTTAACAGCATCGGTTTTGTACGTCTTTATTTTGTTCTTTGCATTTTCTTTTAATAACGCGATATCTTGTTCACGCTGTTTTTTCTTTTGGTCTCGTAGTTTTTTTATATGACCCTGTAATGTAAGTTATAAAAGACACTTAATGTATTTATATGAAAAATTATAATTTAGGCTCTTTTTCGTGTACTACAACAAACCATGACATAAATTGATACGCCCTTGTAATTAGTGCTGCGACGATAAATTATTGGTTTCTGTTGTCAGCATTTCGGTATATAAGCAGTCATTTCACCGCTTCAAAAACCCAATGGATGGCATTAACATTAAAACATTAGTTTACCGCAGAACAACTTAATTTCTAGGTTGGATATATCAAAGTGTGCTCACTTCGACGCTGTCTGGCCACGTTTTTATCCAAGCTTGAGATTTCTCTATCAGACCTTTAATGTATTCGTCATTGTGTTTAACAGGCTCGTCTTGCGGACTAGTTTGCCGCTTCAGCCTGTCCCAGGCGGATTTATGGATTACTAAAGGATGATAGGTCATCAAAAAATCTTTAACAAATATTGATACTTAATTATTTCAGCGCTGCATCTAGTAGGCCGAGCTTTTTCAGTACGTATTGGTTCAAAAAAGGAATGATTTAGTATTGAAAATATCAACTTTGGTCGTTGGGACTCATAACTGTAAACGTAATGTATATAGCAATAAATCCGATTTTGATATCAAGGGTAAGACGATAAAAGTGAACATCTTTGTTTATGTTGGGCACATTTCAAGCGCTAGATCTCTCACAGATGTAAACTCTTTGCTGTTAGCCTTTATTCAGTGGAGTATTATTTATGAATTTAATATTGTAATTAGAGGAGATATCGCGGAGTGTGGTGGCAAATTGAGCGCGGTGGTGCAGCCCATTTGCAGAGCAGCGGCTGCGTCATCCGTCAACGTCGCGCGCGCGATGCCCGCTGTATATTTTTGCATAAAAATAACTTGCACAGCACTAGGAAATGCTGTTTGATAAATCGTTTCAGTGGGAAAGCTTTATGGTAACAAACCGGTTTGTTGCTGGTGTGACAAATCGGTTCCGCGCAATTGAAAATATACGACATGGTTTTTGGATGTCCTGTACTTAGGTACGAGTTTTCTGCAGCAAATTGTTGTTCTGTTGTTTTGTTTTATTATGATTAAGATCGAAATGGTTAGTGGAAATGGTTGTGTGTCCAACTCGACGATGGTGCGGTGTAGGAATACTAATTCCACCTTACTTATTCCGTTAAGGTTGTGAGAGGTGATCGAGAAATTCTAAGCAATTGTCTGTTCAAGCTGTACACGCCAGCTATTATCGTACGGATAATAACATAGAAATGAGGCTAAATAGAAAATGATTTGAATTGCTTACAAGACGAAAATATGAAGTTAACAATGCAAAAGATACAATCAGCAATTAAAGTTGCAATACAAAATCAATTGGTGCAACGCTATAGGTATTAAAAATCAATGAAGTTGTTACCCAATCTGTAGAAATCAACGAATAAATATTAACCACGTCCCTCCGCCACCATAATGTTTACATCCACATGCGGCTTTGTCCGACACTTTGTAACTGTCCAACCTTTTCATGCAGGGAAATAAATATCCATTCGTCTTACTGAATCGCCCGTCCTTCCAGCTTTATACGCGGAGAATTGTGTTTGCTTAGATTTGCTTCGCCAACATTGGTTTTTGCTGGCTGTTGGTGTGTTTGATCGGCATGAATACATACCGGCACATGGTTTCACTGTCCATTATGTGATCGTATTTGTCACGCACGAATCGGTCTAATTAGTCACCAGCGTAGCTGCACTTTTCAAACATCTCCACCAAGCGCTACTTGATCACCACACGTAGATGTCAATTGTCAATGATGATGTTATGTTTAAACTGGTTTGATACATTGACTGACACACCTGATGGCAGGAGCAGTTCAGGTTGAATATCTACCATTGTGAGATGATTTTCTCCTACCGGTCGTCATTTTTATGCTGGTATTATTGTGTCGGGATATACGCAGATGACCCCGGAACGTGAGACACCCAAGAAGGTAGACAAAGCTCTTATATTCTGCGATCCTGAATGTGTTTTTCAGTGGTGGAGGTTGGTAGAATTATAATTTAAAAAAATAAAAAATCGTCAACCTGTAGTTATAAGTAAAATTGATATGTGTTGAGCTGACAAGGGAAACAGTTGTTCAAAACATTCATTCACATTACACCGGACTACTGTCAGTGTATGTTTTGGTATTATTTTCCCATTTGTACTCATAAATCTCCTAAATCCCGAACGTAGATAACGTTGCCCCTTCAGAGCAAGCGGTGTAACGCTATTGGAAACTCACAAGATATATGCCTCAGCATGTAGATTTATTCATGAAACTGTTTCACTATGCATTTGATGGACTTGTGTGAGAAAACTGAACCGCACTCCATGATTTGCATAAATAAAGTTCTCATGTCCATTCGGTGTTGGGCCTACGACCTACGGCTTAAGTTAGATCGTTGCATGAATTTTCTATTACAAATTATTTTTGCTGTTTCTTTTGAATAAAACCCTCTTCTCACTCATCTTGGCGATTATGACTTGTCTAACAGAGTGATTTCTTATATAATTTCCAACCGGTTACCAGCTTGACATGAAAACTTCGGGAATAGGTGGATAAATGCGCATTTGTGTTCAAAAATTCTTGTTAACACCTTTCAGCTTTGCGTATGCAGTGTTTCTCACGATGTTTTGTTCAGCGTTAAAGTAGTAAAGACTGTAAAAAATAAGAAGAATAAACTGATTTATGATTTATCTTATATGGCTGTCAGCTTTGCATTCCTTTGCTAGGTCAACAACAAAATATATATTCACATGAGTTTTGGCGGGAATTGCAATAGCGTATCCGCCCGCTATAATTTATTATTTTCATAGTTTAAATTTTTTGTGTTGTTAAGTTAGTGCAAACATATGCAACCTTTACAACATTAGATAATTTATTAATATATAATTATTGACTAAAAATGACATTGCTAAAACAAGTGAGTCTTTTTTTAAGCAAGATCTACAAAAGTTTTACCCATTGCTATCCGATAAAGATCACCTAAACCTTGCATCCTGCGAAGGTAAACCTGCAAGCGTATTTCATCTTGCGTCAATCTACAGAAATTAATGACAGGTATTAGGCATAAGTAGTAGTAGGTTTGCATAAGAGGTGTATTAAATTAAATCTTTATTAAGTTATTTCAAATTTTTTAATTTCTACGGTATGTAAGTCCGCCAACCCGCACTAGGCCAGCGTGGTGGACTATGGCCTAACCACTCTCAATCGATACTCTCGATTGTAGAGTAGGCCCGTGCCCAGCAGTGGGACGTATATGGGCTGATATAGATAAAGATATTATTTAGCACTTGAAGTCGGTTTTTTTAAACGTAGTTTTTTTTAATATAATTAACCGTGTTAATTCTTTGTCTTGAACCACGCTCGCATTATCGGCACCTGGGTTTCTGCCAGTTTTACAGACCAAGTATGAAAACATTATTCAATTTAAGACATATCTTATTATTAAAATGAATATATTAATAATTTCCAACATGAAAAATGGTAATGCTGGAAAATAAATTAATACTAATTAATATTACCTATTTAACATTTCAGCTCATGAAATATGAAAAATTGAGTTAGACGAGTAAGAGTGGAGGTTTAATATAATAAATCTAAACAAAAGAAGACAAGGTTGATATTTAAATGATGCTGGGAATTCTATTACGTACAACGTAAGCTGTATTGTTTTTAGAGCTCAGCGTTTTGAGTGGTTAATTTAGGTCACCGTTTTAGGAAATCAGGCGGCTTTCATCAGATTTAACGGGAAGTAAGCACCATACCTATAATCAATTCATGGACATTATATTTAGAGATGCGTAATCATTAAAGTCTATAATACTACAATTTCAATTCAAGTTAGAAATGCTAAATTTTCTTCAAATTCTGCAAGACCGTTATTTCAACAAAACTACTATAATTTCGATGATATTTCCATGTAATTTTTCCGGAGTCATTGGTGAATTATCCAAATGAATTACAATAATATGGGCAATCTTACATTGCTTTTAAATTGTCCTCACACTAAGGCTCATTACAAGTATCAATTAAATAAAATAAAACACACTCTACAAAATAAAACAAAAGCTTTGCCTGAAAAATACACACACTATTTGTGCTGAAGGATGAAGTAGTTCTGTTTATTTGTGTGTGTATGCTGCACAGTGCACGTGTTTGGCATTATCTGTTCATTAATTGTCGTGTAGTGTTTTTTTTAGTTAACACATTTATCGGGTGTTTTTGTGGGTGTAGAGCGTATCGCCGGGCGCCACTTGAGTGTAGTGCTCCAGTGCGTGAGCCGCGCCCGTGCGCCAGTCCCACGTTACTAACACTTGACATTTCACCAGGTATCTTATGCAGAGCTTATTTGGATGTAATGGTCAACGTTTTAAATGGTTTGCTACTTTATTAGTTGGGTGTTGGATTTAGTTTAAATCTGCCAATATTGTTACAAATACATAGTTACTTAATAGTTTAAATGTAAATACGATTTGCATATTTGTTTCGATTTGCATTCGGTAAAAATAATTTGTCTTTATTATTAAGGAAACATTTATTACCTATGGCAGCAATTACGTATATAATCTGGGTAAACACTTGAATTATGAAGTGCAGTGTAGAGAGCTTATAAGCGGTATTTCATAATCAATCCATGTTGTCAACAGGGATGCATTGAAATGTGAAAACGATTTGATTGTATTTGCAAAGATGTGAAACGTAAACTTTAAAATCCTTTAATTGCTCCCAAAAATGCTTAGTCATAATTCAAAGGAATTTACGTACGTTCAATTTGTTCAGGAATTAGGCCCATCTGTGCACCGTTTAAATTAAAAGTAATTTTCTTATGCAGAATTAATTAATGACTAACGAGCTCAATAGGGTTCATCAGGCGGAAGCGGGCGGATGCGACGGACGTATACGGCACAGCGTTAGACAGCAAGGGACAGACTTACAAGAGGCTGGAGTTGAATGAATTTTATGCCGGTCTATTTAGTAAAGCGTCAATTTGGCGCGAGTGAGGTCGTGAGTTCGATTGTTACGGTCACTGTCAAAAAGCGCGCGAATTCATGAACGTGTTTTGTGTCTTGTGAAAAAAGTTTTTTTCTGTTTTTGTGTTCAAGGTAACTACAATAAAGCCTTATTTAATTAGGTTTAAAATTAATTACGGCGCGTTCGTGGGCACTATCTTATTTAAATAGTGATGAAGGACAAATTACCGCTTTGATGCAATTTATTTATTAAGCTATCTTAGAACTGGGAGTACGAGCGTAGATAATAAAGATAAGAGGATGTTCCTGGATGGGTACTCTTTGAAATCCTATACGAGATGAAACGAGCCAAAATTATCTGACAGTTTAAGAGTTAACAAAATCTAATATCATTGGTAGTTATTGCTTTTAAGAATTTATAGTGTAATAAGTCTCTACTTTTTGCTAGTCTCTCTTTGTGTACTGGCAAGTAACGTGTAAGTGAATTTGGAAAATAATGCATCTAATATTTTCTATAAATTTAGTTATTATCACGATTACTATTACTTATATTTATTCATAACTTAAACGAACAAATCATTTTAAACGCCTGCTTATGTAAAAAATTAAAATAATAAGGATATGAATTATAAAAAATATATAAGGTACTTTATTTAAATCAAACAAAATAAAATATCAAAAGACATCTGCGGCTAACAACTGTTTATTTTTTATCGAAGTTCTGCAAGGTAGAGCCCACAGAAGTGTTGTAGAGCCAATTCATTTTTATCCGGTAACGAAAAAACTGAAGTGGCGGAAATACTAATAAGCTTATTTATATAAAACTTATAAGATTATTTAACGTCAAAACTCACCAGTAAATCCTGGCTTCCTAATTTAATAAACATTTGGATTCGCTGCTTACTTGTTTGGGTAAGTCGCGTGAATATTTTTATAGAAATTCAATGTAAATCGTACAAATATAATTGATGATTATTTTAAATGTCCTCGGTTTTTTTTATATAATAGGTTTTATTTCGATGGAATTTTTGGAAATTTAAACGATGTCCTTAAAATTATAACTTCATATTTCCTTAAACGATTAACAAAAAATTGTTAGTAAATTGGCGCATAAGCTATAGACGAAAATATCTGTGTTTAGTCAATAAGTAAATAATTAGCCAGACGGTTATAACATCGTAAGGGTGACCAGTAGGGTAACCTTTCTTTAGTAAAACTAATAATGAAGTTGCGTCGATTTCATAAAACATCTGATACTGGTAAGTTAAGCAAACGATGACTAGAAATATCGGCGGTGTCAAACTTGTCGAATTATTAATTATCGAACTAGAGCAAAATAATTTGAATGTTTTTAAATGTCGCACTCCTTGATACACAAAAACCCTACGGCTTTTCTTTTCTTGAGATATGCCGACCGATGGTAGAGTCGGCCATCCCGCTCAATCTTTTCCTTTGAAATTTGATACCCTCATATATCGTTCACGACGTTAATCCTGAATCTTTTTAACAAATCTTTTGATTATAATCATTTCTAGGAATATGGTGCCGATCTACGCATATCGTTTTCTTGAGTACAATATAACCAATATTACATCACAGCTTCAGTTAAAGGAAATGAAATATTTTTAATTACCAAATGCCACACAAATTTCCAAGTTTACAAAGTCGCCGCCCATAAAACTCCACACGCTCTTATCTACCGATTACCGGCACATTATTCTTCGTACTCGGCCCAAAGTTGTTTATGCGTAAACTTATCCTGTAACAGTTCCTGAAGGAGAGTCCAAGTTTAGTAAAAGTCGACTCCGTGAGAGCAATAAAGCATTTTTATTTTAGTTTCGGACCGCTAGGCGTTCGGGACTCGGGGCCGGTGATTTGTGTGAAAAGTTGGAGGTAGTCGATATGTGTACGACACGATGATATACTATAGATGCACGGCTTTCATATTGTTTTAAACAATTTAAGCTCTCAATACTACATGTATTTATTTATGACTGTTCGCGAACATGTAAAGAACCACAATTGTGTTTCGATACGGGTTTCACTATTCAATGGCGCTATTTTTCAGGGAGTTTTGTGAAAATTGTTTTTAAATGACGCTACTTGTAACGTTTACGTTTCAATCGTGCTTGAAGGGGGTTTAATACGTATGGATGTGGATTAGCTCTTTGTATATGATTTAATTTTTTTATTCAAAAGTACAGCTTTTCTGTACTCTGTGTTTGTTCTGTATTTCGACGTGTAGGCGGTTTTGATCTTATGACTGGAATAGTAGGTACGTATTATAGGTAGGTAGTACGGACCTTAGAAATTAGAATAGGAGGTGAATATCACTAGTATACCTATAAAACAAAATTATGGGTTGCTAACATAAAATGTGCGAGTAGTTTGACTAAATAATTGGATGAAAACAAAAACACAAGCTTGGGTTAGAAGTTAAATTAGTTCACAATCACACTATAAGTTTACAAAGTTTAATTACTAATACACCGCGGTTGCTGTCTTATATTCCTTCCTTAGTAAGGTTGGGTGGAGCAGAAATCTTAACACCATTTTGTACTAAATTATTAGATGATGATGATGATGATGAGATCTATACCAAAATTCTGTACTGTGACTAAATAAAAAAATCATAGTCCTTGATTTGCTAAGTGATGGCGATACATTGTACTATTTCTCTAAAGATATTTTTTAAGGATATTTAATATTTATCAATAGTGCAATGTAAGAGGACCGCTCTTTGTTTTGTAGGAATATTTTCAGTTATAAGACGCAGAATCATACTAGCACATGTGGATAATTATAACTTTTTTTTATCTAGAAACATGTGCTGTTGGCAAATTGTTTAATTTTCACACATCGTTGCAAATCTAAGTCGTTTATGATAGTAATTAAATTTGTTCACGATTTTATATGTTTACTTAAATGTTTAATGGCTTGAGAAGTACATTAACTGAAGAAATATGGAATTTAAATCTGTTAATTATTGCTTTTAAGCGAAGCTTGAAGAGGCCGATAGGAAATAAGTGAGTGTGGGCATACAACCGAGTGTTTTTAGATGTTTTCATCTTGTTTATCAGATATAGTTTAGTGACTTTCATACAGAATATAATTATTTATACTTAGAATATTTAAATTGTTGGACCAGACTACTTAACTTATAGCATAAAGATGCTCCTAATCTCAGATACCATCGTACTAAGTAACTAAAGAATCAATGTACATGTACTAATTAGCTATTTAAACGACTTGGGATTGAGGTACTTAATGTAGCTCCGGCATTAGCGAGCCACGTTCAGCGCCACTCCAGACGATTCATTCAAAAATTGACGCTAAGGGATTCTTGAGAGCGCTGCGCATGATGGCATTACAGCGACATTAACGGAGACATCAATGTTTGAATATCCGTCTTGTACTTGTATTGAAATTTATGCTTTAAAGACTTCTTTAATATCATAAGCTGTACATAGCGGAATGACGAACGAAAGTTTTATTTGGGTACCTAATTGGGGGGTGGAATTCTAAGGTATTGAATGTGTTGCATTATAAAATACGTCTGTTTATTTTGCTAAAAAATTGTTTTAACGCTGGCCGCACCCAATATTCTTTTAACAATGTTTTAATCTGCGAGCGTATCAAAATATTGTTGGTAAACAATGCCTACCGCGTCAATTGTGTTAATTTGAAACTGAGCATTGTACTATTTTAATTTTATTATGCTATAAAAAATTTACGAGACTATACTATTATATGTATACAATTAATAAACGGTCTCCGTACACCATTAACTTATTTTTAAATCCATTTAGTAGGACACGTCCCGAAGGACTATCAACAAACAACCCCCTCGGAACTGATTTCCAATTAACCACATAAAACACTAACGTGCAGCAAATCCCCTAAGCGTGAAGCACAGTGACGCGCTGTGTCCCCGCCGTGTCGTTAATAAAAACGAGAACACACACTAATTAGTCCCAACACACAGATAAACTTGCATAACGTAATAAATTAAACAGTTTCTCGACGCGCCGACTTTGATACCATGCGCATGTAAAGCCAGTAGAAGATTGTTTACAATCACTAATTCAATTTTGTTTGCAGATGTCATAAAATCTAAATAATGGGAGCGGCTAAACATAAGGAGGCGAGGAGAGCCGGCCTTTGGTGGAACTCCAGGCTGATGGTAGCGGCTGTCGCATTGTCTTACGTGCATGCGCAAGGTAAGTCAATATGTCTAAAGATACTTCCCAGTATAATTTAAAGATTATCGGAATGTATGTGTGGAGAAAAATTGGCCAATAAAGGGAAAGGATGTGACATAAAACACATGTAGTTTAAAAGAAAATGTATATAATAACAGAAAAAGAAAACTTCAGAGACTCGCCCTTATTATAAGAATGAATGTAGGGAAAATGACAAATGTGATTTATCGTGCGAAATGAATGGTGGGGTTTGATGAGGAAGTCCTAGTGGGTTTTACAAAAATCTGATAGAAAACTTACTTATACGGTTAAAAAATAACTAGCATTCATGAAAAGATTACTAGTATATGACATTTGATGAAGCAAAGCAGATTTCATTGGACCGTAGCACTTGACGCTTTATAGTCTCTGCCCTCTGGTTATCCTTTTGAGACACAAGCGTGACTTGTCCTTTTTATCTGGAGACATTTAACGATTCGTTCTGACCAGACTAGAAGAGTAAAATTTGCCTCTTAAAATGGACAGCACATTTTATACTGCTCCATGATTATTACGATGTTCTGTGTTAATAAACTTAAAACCAACATATTCAAAAGTACTCTTTATTGCTCTTAGTCAAAGTGATTGGAGACCCAGCTGTGAAACTGTAATAGTCTGATATTGATGTATCGCCTGTTTCATATTACACGGTTTGGTATGAAAAAGTGCGGTAGAGTCAAGAATACGTGACAGTACGTTATTTTGTCCTTTTCGTAACAGTCTTCTCACACTTTATACTTATATTCGTTAAAGATTACTGAATGTATGCATTTATCGCAATTACTTGTATATGAAATAATTATATTTTGGATAATGCTAGTTTTGTTCTTAGTTGGCAGTATTCGCAATTATCTTTTCTCTTCACTAGAACCCCTTAATACAACGTCAGGGACATTATACGATAAAGTGTTTCCGTTTGCCGTCGCTATTAATTGATTTTGATTCGGCCATACAACGATGTTACATCTTCGTACAATATATCAGATGAGATCAGCTCCATGTGCAGAACAACTTCATTCCTTTCAATATCGCCTTGATCTTTTCATTAACCTATTGGGTTTATCTTTGTTTACCAGACACATTAATAATTACTTGTATATTTACAATATTCATCATTTTATATCTGGAGACCATTCATAACACTGTCAACACGCGCAATAAAATTTTAGTCTAGTTTCTAAACATAAATACGTTGATTAAATTATATCCATTTACATAATATTATTAAAGCTTAAAGCTTATTGTAAAGAGAGAAATTGTCTTCGATAAAATGTTCTTCAGCATTTAGAAAAAGTGTTTATCTTTGGTTATTTTTGTATTAGTCACATAAACGATCTTATTGTACTAGGAGGGTCTCCTTTCTGATAATTTCTGTACGCAAAAAGTAAATAATGAAAAATATGGCGCGTGATGATTCCAACAATTCCAATTGGTGATATTTATGTTTCCTATTTTATAAATCCCTGTTGCTATGTGTTTCATCATCAGAAAACTCAACAAATCTTTATTTTGCAATAGTTACTACATACTTGTAATAGTTATTTATAACAGCACGGAAGTCGAACAGTAAATAATGTTATCAAACACGGTTCTGGTATGAAGTGAATTATTAATAGCGGCTCCTTACAACTATATTTTGCATCCATAATATGAGCTGTTGTAAATGCTGGGTATTAGCAGTGTAAACGCCTGGACATTTCAAGTTTTCTGTAATATTCCGGTTTTGTTAGTGTTGGAAAATTAATCGAAATTATTAGGCTATTTTTTTTATTATGATGGTTCATGACCAAAACGTCAGCTTGGACAAACTCCGAACAATATTCATGATGGCTTAAACTTCTCTGAAAGATGAATTGCGATGAACAAATTGATAGAGCTGATAGGCAAGAAATAGGTCTGTAAGGGTCGATAAAATTATCCGATAGATCACAGAATATTTGAGAATATGGTACATTTGCTAATAGTAGATTTACAAAGCGTTCTTCTCTTTCATATCACTGCCTATGATCACGTGCTGCAAGTATAAATTGTTCTTAACTTCCAAGATGATCGGGTGCTAGGAATGACTAGGTCACTTTAAATTCATATTTCTGTAGTTTCAGCTTTATATAAGGCACTAATAACATATGGGCGTACTGTAGTATAAGTAATATTCGAGGAAAATTTACTTTTCATTTATAATGTATAAAACTATATTATTATAACTACCGTTTTAGAAAGGCAAGACTTGATTAAGATCAGTTATTTTATCCGACTTATTGCTAAATCAGATAAAGGCTATCAGCATAGCATTTGAAAGTGTAATTTATTATAGTTTTATTAATGAAAGCCCAGGAAATAGAAACTAGGAAACATTTACCACATTTATGATTGGGTTAAAAACTATTTGTACGTGTAGAGCTCGCACAGAATAACTTAGGATAAACCGAAACGTGTCGCTCATATGATGCCTGAAATGGTGAAGTCGGTTGGAAACAATTTGTTAATTATTATGGGGAAAAATTTGCTACAGAAAGTAAGTTGTACAGAAATACAAAATGTTAGTATAGAGCTTTTCTTTCAAGATGCTAAGTAAAGATCTCATTAGCTAGCGTTTTTTGTAATTTAAATATAATAAATTTGCATCATATTTGCATAAAATTGTCCTACGTAATAAAAAACAGTAAGCAGTTTTACAATCAATATTGTACGAGTGAGCGGAGATTTTCTCGTCTCTAATCACATAATTGCGGCTGAACAACTGTTCCTTCAACTATCTACTAGATCAGCTGTTTCCTATAATTTGTTACAACGAAATCTCGCTCCGAGGGATGGAGTTTATTAAACTGGTTCGCCAACAACTTTGTAATTACACGTACTTTCTCTGTAATTCTATATAAATTAATTACGGTCTATAATGTTATGGAAATGGGAAAATTATGCAAACTTTTGCAAATATATCGTAATGGGCTCCTTTTTGTTTATGAGTTGAGTTTTAGTGCGATATTTTGTAATAATGATTCTATTAATGATTAATATTTGTGAGTTATGGGAAAATTTTCGATTTAAATTCTTACTTTTAAAAGTTTTAAAAGTTATTTATTTTTAAAAGTTAAACATTTCACATCGTATACGTGAGTCAGTCAACTTTACATCAAAAATATCTTAAAATTTATATCAACAGTGTCATAAATATTAGGCATGATTAAATTTTAAGAGCACGTCGACATATTTCACCCGTCCTCAATTCCGAAACGTATGAAGTACTTTTTATTACGAACTCGGTAATAATAACTGAACGATACGAATAAGGGGTCGTTAGAGGAAATAGATCAAAAGCTTTATACAGTCATCTGTAACTGTCACAGCTACTTTATTGTGGTCTGGCACCAGCTGTTGTCATTCGGCCGTCTGGTCCACAATGTTTTCATACTTGTACAAATATTTTATCCTTTACTGTAGACGTAATGGGCGAACTATAGCCTTTACTGTGAGAAAACTGGCGATTTAAACCCGGTGTACACTAATGGGTTTTTCAAAAGTTTCGTAAGGTAGCGTGCATGTATTGGGCGCAAGTTGCAAGTGGAGTATAATGTATTTTATTCAAACTTTCATCCGTCTTTAGAATATTGCAGGTGCAAGCGCTATGCTCATTGTTTTTAAAGTCACGAAAAGCAACATTTTCAGGAATGTCAGGGGATATTTTATTTCACTGGATGTAGGCCGCTTTTATCAATTCGCTGTGGAAATCCTTGTGAAAGTTTATGTTCTGTGGTAAATTTTTTAGATGATTACGACGATGATAATTTCTTTATTAAACAACCCCACAAATATGATAATTAACGTTCCTAATATTTTCATTACAAGTATACAGCGCATAACCTCAACCAGATTATGGTTCCAGAACGTATACAGACGATAACCAAAACAACTACTTTACTAATACTACCACTGCACTTAAAATCATGTGTAAAATCATTGACGGTACAAAAAAGAACAAAAACATCGTAAAGCAACAATCCTGTTCTAAAACGCACCACAACAATGCAAGTAGTGTATTGATTGAATATTGTTTCGTTTCAGATATGTCAGCGTGTTGCGACAAAGCGCTGGGGACGTGTCGGAGCGTCTGCGAAAAGGTAAGGAAATATCATCACAGGCAAATATTTTCATCACTATTGTAGTCTCTTACTCGCGGATGTTTCAATTTATGTATGTGTCATATTGATTTAGTTGTTCGGTTTGCTAAATCTGTTTTTATAATGCTGTTGGATAATACGAGTAGACACGTGTACTGGAATTAAAAATAGAGAACTACAACGAGTATTCATTGGAAGGTTGAATTTTAATAAATATCTATTTTAATATTATAATCAAGAATGCATATAATCATATTCTTTAATTCGGTCCAATTGCGGACTTTTACAGTTGATTTCCACCTGTAATTATTCCTACGTCAAGCTATTAGTGATTAATTTATTTGGTAAATTTATTATTGGCTCTAACTTTCCTTTGTGTTTGTTGTTTTAAAGTAACTTCTTTACATTTAATGGTATAGAGTAACTCAAACTATTCAAACAGTATTACGCTGTGACAGTGCATTATTGAGTGCTGAACAAGTGCCGATGGAATCGATAACATTTTCCCATGTCGTGGTGACCGGCTTAAGTATTCTCCAAAGCGGCATCAGTGAGCCATCGCATTCTCCTTTCATCCGTTGAATGTTAATCGTAACTCAAGCATTTCCAATCAAAGTTTTCAGTGGAAAGCTAAATTGACTAATTAAGTAGATTTATTGCTTCCCCGGAGCGTTTTTTGTCTCCGATATTTTTACCCCGATGCGGCGAGGTCATTCAATATATTTTTATGGCTTTACTTTGATTTTATTTATATGCGATAGTTATTGCTCGCGGCTTGTGTTTCAAACTCTGCCTTAAATTTTCGAAATACTTCAGTGCAAAGTATTACTGCACTTAAAACGCTGATTAATTAATCATGTTGCTATATATTAGTTGTTCTGGTACCAACTGCAGAACTCCAGAGTGATAAAGGCCCTAACTAACGGTGATTATGGCCGTCGTCGACTTGAGCAATAGCTGTCCTCCGTAAAAAATAGAAATAAGAATATCCACTTGCGCGTTACGATGCACAAACATCTGCTTCTTTACTTGAACCTAGCCGCTCTACTAAATTCTTCACTCTACGGCGTAGTAATATTAACGTTTTTTTTATCCTCCATCATTTTTACAAAAAACTCAATTGGATAACCGGAGGCATGTGTTTCCGTGCGTTATTGAAATGTTATACTAAAGGAAACCATCGTTGGCAGTGTCGTTTCTAATCAGGAATCGCACCGCACCGCGCCTCGATGTTCTCAGAACACGCTTGTGAATAAAAGGTGAAATATTAACACGTAAGAAGAGACTAACGTGCTTCACTAATACATTCGTATTTAATTCCGTCTCGTTAGGGAACACGCCGTGACGGCCGCTTCCTCCCCCGCGACACTGTTTGAATAAATTATAACTTCGATACTTTAAAAAATGTGAGTCAGATATTGCGTGGAATAAATGTCTACTAAAGTATGGACACAAAGACGTTGATTTTTTTTATAGCTTTATGCAGTAGCGGCCTCCTACCGAGGCTGTGAGGTGTGAGGTCCGCTCTCTCATTGTAAAGTTCGATAATACAAGCATTTCCGTTCTTATGATTTTTTGTAGTCTAGCGCGGGAAAAGGAAACTGCCTTATGGTCAATTCTGTTATCCATAACCTCTCACAATACCAGAGGAATTTTAGAAGCGGTGATGTATTTTACTGATGTAAGGTTGAGGTAGAGTGCGATTGTTAGAATGTTAGGTAATCAATCCTTACTTGAGAGTTGCTACTTCATAAGCGTTAGTATGTCGGTGGGGTGGCGGAATGGAACCTGTAAATTTTTAAAGAGTATGGAAACTAAGAGATATGTTTTTTACATGTGTAAAATGGATGTAATATTGTCCAGCTATGTGATGTTATAAGCCACTTAAAATACATTCTGGCTGTTTTTTACAATATTGCTAAAAAAATTACTGTGCCATTTCTTGGGCTAGTGGCAGCCCTATTTTTTAATTAACTTTGTTCATGTCTTATTATCGAGGGACATTGTTGTATATTAGATAAAAGAACTTAAACTTCAGCGGCAAGTGACTAGAAGTTTTAAAACTTAGGCTATGCTTACTTTATTTATTACGTTAGTAACTTAATGATTCTAGAGTGTTTAAATTGACATTTATAAAACATAAATTTTATGGGCTGTTTTTTAATTCAATTTTAAACTATGCTTTCAAGTTTGATGACAGGGTTAATTTATACGCATTAAAAATAATAGAGGACGCGTGGTAGTACAAAATGTCTTGTTGTTAAACCTTTAATTAAATGTAGTTAGCCCCATCCATCGGAATAATAAAATTAAAACGAATATATTACATATTAAGAAAGCAAAATAATTATAGGACAAATCGATGTGTAATTATGAGTTATCAAGGGTATATTGTTTTCCTTGGGTTGAAGGGTAAATGCCACCGTTACAGCCACTAGATAACAGGGTATTGGCAGCCAGTGTAATGACTTAATGGCGCCTACATTTCGTTTTCAGCGTAGACAGGGTAATGACATGAATGTGCTTGTAAATATGCTGTGTTGGACGTGGGATTTTCCTGAAAATAATCAATAGTCGTTATTTGTTTCATTAGCAATTTTAGCAGTGGCTGTTTTTTAGTATGTACAAGGCACTTAGTGAAGCTCTGGTTTAACCCAAATTGAATTAAACACCACGAAAGCTTATATTCATTAAGGATTGCAATGGCATTGAAGTATGTAAGTAGGGACGGGATGCAAGAGGCTTTCTCTCATCTGATTAAAGACTTTGCCTAAGCCAATTCCAAGTTGTTACATTAAGTTCCGTGCTAATATTATTAAAACAGCACAGACAAAAAGCATCTGTCATCATTGAAATTAATATTACCGACATTAATAACTCATGTGTGGTTTCAGAAAAAATAACTTTTCATCACTGAGTTCCGAAGGAAACTGGCAATTATTATTTGGACGCTAAACTAATATTTCATAACATTGCACTTTCCGGTTGGTTGCTTTTAAAATAAATTGACTGTGAGAGAATCGTATTCACTCATATATCGCATTATGAGTTTATTAAGTGGCAGAGACGGATCTGACTGGGAAATGCGGGCCGCGACATCGGACTGCGAAAAACCTATTACTCACTAGTGTAATAGAACAGGGAGCTTTTACCGAAGTGATGGATAGTGTTCAATGTGAACACGCGTTTTTATTGCTCGTACAAAGTGAAATGTACTATAAATTGAAAAATATCGCCGTTATTTATTGCGCATCTAATAAATATATTTTACTATTCGCAACACAATTTCATAATATTTTCAGCGGCAGTGTTCGGCGCTTTCAGGCGGCTAGATCAAAGATAACGTAGTCTTTGATGTTCACCGAATGACCCAGGTTGTCGCGACTGTGTCTAAATTTGTACGTACGGACGAATGCTCGTGGGATGCGAAATGAAAACTTTGAAGAATTGCTCGCCGTGTTTTTGTCAACTTTTATATTTTCGGGTGAATGACAAAGTAATTATTCGTCGCGTGTGCCAGTAACATTTTATTAGTTTGGCGTCGAAGTCATTTGTTGTATTAATTGGCATTATATTAAAAAATCTGACGAAACTGTTTCAAAAAATCAAGATTAGGCAAATATTGACCGCTAGATATGTTGATGACGGTTGTTAACTACATCAATTTACATTCAAACCACAAATCGTAGCCGTAAATGTATTTATTTGGAAGTAATGCACATAATTTTATTTATCGCGGCGTATGTAAATTAAAATGCAAATTCGGGTGCATGTACAATGCGATAGGACAATTATGACGCGGTCCAGGTGTAGTATCGGGAATTTGTGACACGTGATCGGTATGCCGATCCGGGCGAATCAGTCGGATGCCGCCGATGCCGGTCACGTAGCGCCGACTATGGTGGCGTTTACCAGACAGCTACGCTCTCGGCTTATGTGAATAATGTTTGATTGTCAGATAATAGATATCGTACTTAATCACTGCTGATGCACTGTATCTCTACAATTTTAATGTTGCTTTTAATAATGCGGGTATTTCTGTCTGATTTCGAATCGTGTTAAGGGAATTTTTTCGAGTCAGTCATTGTATTGTGGGTGTTGCTTTCATAATGTGAAAGAGAGTTAACATTGCAGTGAGACATTACGCTTATTTGAGGTTTTTGTTTTATTTATTCCTAGACTCTATCTATTAAAATCTGATCTTGTTGTTTAATTATCGCTTGTTGAATAGTACGTGTTTATAGTTAATCTTAGCGAATGAATGTGCCAAGAGCTTAAGACCTGTTGCATTGCGGTGCATCGAAGAAAAAATTATATATTTGTTTCATTGATGTGGTTAAGCTCTTAAGGCATTATCTTCTCCATTATTTCCTACCACTCACACTTCAAGTGATCCTTCGTATAGATTGTTCACTTCTCTGTCTATCAGAGTTAACAAACAATTGTATAATTTTCGTAAGTAATATTTTCACATTCTGATCTGTAGTATTGTAAAAGTCATTTTTATATTACTAATTTAACTTAGCTTAAGGTTTAAGAAAGAATACAGTAATGATGCGGATTAATCCCTACATACTTTTCCGCATGAAGTGGTATTTATAACTATCCAAAGTAATGAAGTTTAGTGCCATTTCTCCTGTGGCATCGCCTTTCAAAACTCGCGAAAATAAACAAACTAATGTGACAGAGTCGGTTCAAAGCGTATGAAAATAGATACGTTTGAAATCCTTTCAAGTCTGTCCGTCCCACGTCCCACGTCGCGACACCGCGTATCGGCCGAGATATCTCACTGACTTTGTTACTCCATGGTTTTGTAATTACTTCAAAAAAGAACTGATTTTTATAGGTTATGGGGTCTTTTTAGGGAAAATTGGACATTGGATCATGGATGTTGTTTTTATGACTGTCACCATTCCCACAGTTTTTGTAATAATTGAGTTATCACCTAGTTTTAATTTTAAAGAGTTTTGAAAAATTATCTTATTTAATTTTCTTATTTATTTTTATTGTTTAGATTTCATTGGACATTTTGTCAGACTTTGCCTGTTTGTTCATGAGTACAATTATAAAGTGTTACTTTACTCTAACCGACTTTGAAATTTACAACTTCCAAAAATAAATTGTAACTCATTTTCGAATGTTTGGTTATTGTTTCACTAAACAATTTCTGGGAAATGTCATGTGTGGACGACAATTATATTAAGTGAATGGCACAGAGGGACGGGAATTAGGACGCTGCTGGGAATGTCGTCACGTCATTAATCACAAGCCAGCCGTCGCGTTGACGTCTTCAGCGTTTTAGCCAAACTTTATTGCTTTTCTGACAAGCAGCTTAGTGAAAAAGACATATGTTTCTACCATAAACGTCCTAAATAAGATTTCCAAACTCCCCTCCGCCGGAATAATACAAAAATTGTGTTTACACCGGCGCGGCGTGCCGCGCCGCGTTCGGTTCCGGCGATAGTTTGTGCGTTCGAAAACTCAGTTCAAAGTCAGCTATTTCTGAGGGGACCGTACTCGCCGGTATGTAAATCAAGAAATAGGAATGGCATCAAGACAAATTTACAAAGAGACATCAAAGCGTTGATGGAGGCGGCGTTCTGATTTCGTCCTTTGATTACCGACCGAGTTTGTCCCGCTACTGCTATTTTGGAGCCGCCGTATTTATACGATTAATTATGCGTTTAGATATATGTAGTATCAATTTTATAATGCGAGCTAAATCAATGAATATATTTACATACGTGTGGTTGACGGCGGAATATTGTTTGATGTCGTGACTTGTGCTCATGGAATGTATTTGCATTTATTATAGAGAAATCAAGTAAATCTGCCATCAGCTAGAATGCTAGATGAATAGATAATAATATTCTGCATATGTAAGTATTTTTCTGTGAGTAATCAAATTGTAGATTTTTACCAAGCCACTGAACAAAATTGAATATTAGGTCGATGGTTCCAAATCTTGCTATCTCGATTTTTTGGCGTAATAAAATTTTGAAAGCCCGCTACGGGTGACAGATATCATGCCTCGGATGGAGATGTGACGAGACAGGAATAATAATAGCTATGTAAAAGGCAGTGCATACTGCATACATTTGATTCAGTGGGCCAAATCTAGAGCACGCTCAGATGAATATCTCAATATTGAGTTGAATAATAATGGCTAAAGGCGATGGGCACACTGTATTCGAAATATTCTAGCTACTGGTAAATAATTCTAGAGTAGATTTTATGTACAGATTATCTGACCTAAACATTACTGAATATGACATTTGGGTGATCATAAGAGAGTGACAAGATTGAGGTTTAGGATTAGTATGGGATTAATCATCTTTGGAATATAGTAAGATTGAATAAATTGAACAGACAGAAGCTTATCACTATACCATTGTAAAGTGTCAGCCCTACATTATCAGACAGCGTCGCCAGGCGGCGCGGCGGCCGGGCCCATCGTTTTCCCTGTGGCAATAATCACAGGCGGGTAGTCGCTAAACTATTTAGGGCATCAGTTTGCGCTCCCCGTCCTGTTCTTAAGCAGGGACTCCTTTGTGTTTTAATTAGCGCTGGATGGCACTCCACTTTATTATTGGGTGTTGTGGTATTTTAATATACCGTGCGTATGGGTGTAAATTATCTTTATTGGCGTATAAAATGTAATTGGATGTTATTATTAGAGAAAGAGTTATGAGCAATTTGTATTGAATCGCTCTGTGGTAGCCTATAGGTAATGGACTTATTATTCCTTTAGATAATGTGATGAGGGTTTATCAATGTTGTTGTTTTTTATTTATATGTTTGTTTTTAATTTTTTGTATTTATATATTTGGATGATCTTGCTTCCTAGTTGAGAGTGGACTGGGCTGGTAAACTGGGCCCAATGGGATCGAGTCCAAAACTAGGTATTTTCGAAGCTACATGCGTAAGCTCTTAGCAGAAGCTCATGTCCAACCATGACACCTACACATTATATGGATTGACATTTTTTACTTATAATATTAGCAATATAGCTTTACCGACATTTTTGCGAAATTAGAAAGTATATAATATATATACAAAAATTAAATACTTTACTATCCATCTAGGATACTGATACTAGACAATCACACTGTAAGTACTGATAACTATTTACTAGAGGTATCTTTATAGCATAATAGAAAATTCTGCTAAACTGCGGCATGAAAGCGGAAAATTAACAGTTGAGTTAAAATAACCGGTAATGATGCGCTCTTTATTTCTATATTTTAAGCTGCTTATCATTAGGATGACTTATATTTTCAGCTCGGTAAATATTTTCCACAGTTTAAAGTCTCTATCGACATAGCTTTACTGTAGTCCTTCAATTTTGTTTAATATTTCGAAGAGGAATTTTCGGAATTAATTAGTTTACTTGTAAACGAAATCCTACTATAGAAGTAGGCTCGAAAATTGTGTGCTATAATGATAAATATTTTTGTCAGTTTCCGTTTTTAATTTTATTGTCGGAGTCAGCATTGCTGGTGGTAGGAGAGGTATTCGGATCCGCTTTGATAGCGTTCATGATGATAAACTAGGCAATGCAACCCGCGCAAGTGGGTCATGCTTCGGGTTTCGCCTGTGTATATCTGGTTTCGACCAGGCTGGCACTTGCCATTTAGTGACAGCCTCCGTGGCACAGTTGGTTACACACCGCCTGTGAAATGGGAGGCCGCGGATTCGATCCCCGCACGAAACAAATATTTGTGTGATCCACAGGTATTTGTTTCGGGTCTGGGTGTTTGTGAGACCGAGAAGTCTCTCGTTGTTTCCGATACTCACGACACAAGACTCGATCTTATTGTGGGGTCGGCTATGTATGTGACTATTCGGTACGTTGTATTTACGTAGTCGTGCCAGCATAAATATTAATTAACAAAACAATAAACGCCAGTATAAGAGCTAATCTAAAGTTAAAAAATGCGTCAAGTGAGATAAAATGAGTATTTATCCACAAAAGCATGTGCAGAAGCAGTAAAATTTTATAAAAGCCATTACTATTACGTCGGTATACGCAAAATGAATGTGTCGGCTGCGTTCCGAATTCTAATACTTTCATTGTGTTATTAGTATGAATGGTGCCGTATGTTTTAACGCGGGGTCGAGGACCGGCGCTATCAGACCCCATCTTGCTGATCAGCATCATGCTACCGGACTTATAGCCGACTGAATTTGATTTTCCAATCTAAATAACAAATACCAAAGATGTTTGGTGTTTTGAACAACAGTATAATAAAGTATTGTTTTTATCGGTTTTCGTTTTGGATACATATATTCAAGGCTGCTTTGCATGTACATATTTGATTTAAGATTCTTTTATGCTTTCGTCAAGAAACTTTGTTTTGTATTTAAAGTTTGGCGTATTTTTCTCTGCGGTAATCCGCAGACATTACTTGATACATTTCACACTACCAAACAGGGTGACCAGAAAATATCGTATCTCATTGCCCCCGCAGGTTACTTGGTTTATAATGTTACTTTTTTTCAGAAGTGGGATTTAAGTAGGGTTAGACACTGTAAATTACTTAAGTCATTCTGATTGAGTGTTTCCAGGGTGGCCCTACATGGATTCGATAATGGTTTACTTTAATATGGAAATTATACAGGGTATATCAAGACTGTGACCGAAAACGAAGAAAGCTGGTAGTATTTAGTGACTTCAGACACAATGCAAATAAAAATTTCGAAATAAAAATCGGCAACTTTTTTTGTAATTCTTTACTTATCGTCGTATTTGGGTGATAAATACATATTTTTCCTAAAATAATGATGCAGGCCTCATTATTTTTCAACACTCTTTGGTACGTAAGGGTTTAAATTATTATTTAACATTTATTATAAACAAGGTGATTTTTAAAATATTCTAAAAAAATATCTGTCGCTGTTTTGGTGAAATTTTTATTTGCGTCGTGTCTGTAACCACTAAAACTACCACCTGGCTTCGTTTTCGGTCGCGGTCTTGAGATACCCTGTAAAACAACTTGAATTAAGATAGGTGAAGTTACCGGATGCTGTATGGCAATGAATATCTAATTCCGATCGATAATATACTGTGATGACATCGTCACGTGACGCACTGACTCTTACTATCAAAAATAATAAAAGTACCTAGCTGTGAGAGTAGAAATATCCTTCTCAATATAGTCAGTTGAATGACCGCTCATTGTGTCCACAGTCCACCCTACGCCCTCTATCAAATGTGATGACGTGTTTTCAATGAAAATACTTACATCAGTGACGTCAGCAGGTTATTCGTGCCATCCATACAATAATTATTACTTTATAGTTGTTCATATTAATTCTTTAGAAATTGATTAGGTTGGTGTATTGTATTGTAGTGCCTATGGTTTGAATTGACCTTTGCGTTATGATTTGCGAGTACAATAGGTCCCTCATAAATTTATTCATACACAAAGGGGCGAGCACAACACGTTTATTGGAATCATAATATGATTGCCATACAATACGCCAGGAACAGAACCTCATAACATGACAATTGTACCATTTCGGTTTATTATTTTTGCACAGGATAGTATAAGGCCAACCAGAAACACATAAACACATTGGTTGCACTTGTAACCTATATTTTGCTACTGCCTAACACGTGCGCTTAATCTAAGAGTCGTTATACAGGGTATATCAAGACCGCGACCAAAAACGAAGCCAGGTGGTAGTTTTAGCGGTTACAGATACAGACACAATGCAACTAAAAATTTTGCAACAACAGCGACTGATATTTTTTTACAATTTTTTAAAAATCATCGTGTTTGCGGTGTAAAAACCTAGTTTTTGCAAAAATGGTAATTTAAACCCTTACGTACCATTGCGTGTTTAAAAATTAAGCGATGTACGTCATTATTTTAGAAAAACTATGTTTAATCACTCAAATACGACGATATGTAAAAAATAACAAAAAAAAAATTGACGATTTTTTTTGTAAAATTTTTACTGCATTGTGTTTGATATCACTAATACTACCTCCTGGCTTCGTTTTCGGTCGCGGTCTTGATATACCCTGTATAGACCTAGTTCTAATGTTATAATTTTATTTTTAGGACCTAAGTCTGTAAGAAATAATAATAATACGAGTAGCTATGTAGTTTCTATGATACTCTCTGTGATCGATGATTAGACGTAAAAACAGATCGTAATTGTCCTCGTAAAACAGTAGGCGGTGCAAAGAAATGTAAATATCCAACAGGCTTTCACATTCGCAGGATAGCAAGTGGGCATTGTGTGCATGTTTTGGATTTCTCATCGATGTCATTTCCAGGAAGCTTAACACAATCCCAGTACACAAAGCTGGTGCGGATTCAGTCCACGTATATCGCAGGACGTGTCGGCCGTCGTGGCGTCGGTGCCTTCACTGATGTCAACTACATCCGATTGTCTCCATGCTAATATCATGACCACCTCTATAAGTTGTTGGTGCCACGGTGAGTTTTTATTGTGTCGCCATTGACGAATGCGGCCTCTCGGATTGAATAATAATACGTGATGTGGAGATATATTGAGTTATTATTGTGGGGTTTGATTTGGAGAAAAGAATTCGTAATGCAGAATTCAATTTCTGTACTTTTTTACCTTAGTTGCATACGTTTTTGAATACAATTATGTTTAAATGGGTGAGTGGGTTACAAAAAAATTCTGGTGGAATAAACCCCTTGAAGTATTGTAAAGGCCTGTGCTCCGTGTATAGACTTATACTCCTTGACACCCTCTACTGCAATTTCTGTAAAACAGGTTCGGCAATAGCATCATATAATGACACTGAGCACTGAATCTCAAGCTGCCTGGGAATGTTTAACGTATCTTATCATGCCCTATATGGATAAGAGGTGATCTGTCTTTCTAGAGGAGTATGATTCTTGGACTTTACATACTATTTTAGATCTGTGTTTGCAACACAGTATGTACATACTACATAGATACGTTGGACTACATTTTGCTTTCAACTCAACTATCTGTTTTGATGCATCTATTCCCTGGGAGATAAGTTACACAACTTTTAGATTATGAAATATTATACGGATAGGTAAGTCATGTTGACATTTATGTGGGCTGTCGTAAAACGCGGAGGGAAAATATTGGTCTGAATATAAAGCCGAGTGCACTAGTGCCGTACGTAATAAACAAAACTTCAATTTTACAACTTTTATACCGAAAGTTCTCGATGTACTTGCGGATACCTTTACTTTGTTGGTTAAATTTTATTTACTGTTCTGCGCTTTTTTATGTTTATATTGATATCATAATGGATAACAAAACCATGTTAAGTACGGTTTAATTTATTTCTTTATGGCATTCTTGCTTTTAGTAGAGAATTTGTCCCGCGATATAAAAAAACCCACAATCTTTCCAAAATATATCCTATAGGAACTGAGCATTTTCAGGTAAAATGTAAAGTTTTTTGCACTTTGACCCGTTTTTTCTGTGTGAAAAATATCCTTATCGTTATTCCGTCTTTGTAATAAAGGATAATGGAAAAGTATTTCGTATTTACAATAAGTCGCTTGCTCCTTAAGTGTTAGTTATGAAGACGATAGCCGCATTAATCTTAGAAGTGTATCATTTGTGAATAGTTGCCTGTCCACCGTCTAAGCGGTTAAGCCGTCCGCAGGATTTCCTACTTGACGCCAGTTTTGCTTGATAGCAAGTAACAACCGAGCGGGATCGTCGTCCTTTTCAACTCTTACATCTGTGTTTGCAAAATAATCGCCTTGAATAATATTGTTAAACATGTTTAAAAGAAAAATCGTACATACATCTATGTTGATATAGAAGATTCTAAGTTGTTGAAGTAATATCTTTGATACATTTCAAATTGCTGTCCAAATTAGATTAAATGAATTACTTTATTCATTTGTTATTCTTCTGAGTAAAGGTTTTTACAGCCAGTATACGCCTAAAATTGCGATAATATTTTAAAAGCTAATACCGAAGAGCAGCATTTGTGAATTCCTTTAAATACGAAAATCTATAAATTCACCCATTTTATTTTCATAAATCGGTTCAATTTTTCTTGTTCTCAATACAAGCCCCTAAATACGCCTAAATACTTGCCCCGGTCGTACATCCCACGTATTTATAAGCCTACTATACCTTGAACATGCGTGACATTTTAACAGTAGGTTTAAACGTAGTGAAAAATGCCAGGTATTTGTGTCTGTCGCATTAGGAAGTTATATTAATACGTTCGTAAGTGTTGCCAAAAGATATACAGCGTTGATGAAAGCTTTCAGACGAGCACGTGAATCACCCGCCGAGACAAAACTGTATTTTAAAACTCAAATAAATTACGTCTGCTTTTATCTCTTTATATATTATTATTCTTTCCCTTTTAAATTATGCGAGTGATGATGCCCCTAGTGTTGATTAATATGAAAGAATGAATAGTAACTAAACTAGTTTTTTTGCGTCAAAAGCTAGAAGAAAGTTCTCTATGGATCCTGAACAGGTATTTGTGGATATTATATCAGTCCCAATGCATCAATAGAAGCTCCGATGCACAACAGAGGTCGTACGTACGTAGGTATACTACCAATGCCACACATTATCGCATATTAATACTCTAATCTAGTGCGCTGATGCTCCAATTCCATAATTATGGGCGCATACATGCATGTCTGGATTAAACTAAATTTTCTATTATTTATGACGTAAGTTATTCACATGCCAATTTGATGGTAATAACTAATAAGCAAGTGGCGAATGAAGACGATTGTAAGAAAATCGCGATGGTCGATGGGGTGGGTGGTACGTGTCTCTGATTTGTATACAATGAACATTGTTCCGACACCTCGTGAGACGTCGCTCGCCATACGCCATGTTAATCGATCACGATTATGTCGCTTGAATTTTATGTTTTATTTAATAGCCGCGCAAATAGTGCCGTTCGTGATTAACTGGGTATTGTTATGAGTTCCTTGGAACACTATTTGAATGAAGTTTTTGGAAATGGATTTAATGTTCAGCAATGATGTGCGTGTTTGACTAACAGTTTAACAATCTAAATTACATACATACATACATAAACTCACGCCTTTATCCCCGAAGGGGTAGACAGAGGCGCCACCAGGACACCCACATTTCACTTTGTATGTTTCGTCTCATGATGTGATAGTGGGCGAGCCTATCGCCATATCGGGCACAAATTCCTGAGTCGTGAATAATGAATAGTAAAATCCAATATCACTTTGCCCGACCCGGGACTCGAACCCGAGACCTCAGCTTTGTAACCGTACAACATACAACTACGCCACCGAGGCAATCTATCTAAATTGTACGTATATTTTTTGGAAAATCTCATTTAAAAATAAATAAATAAAATAAAAAGAGCAAAATATTGCGGCGTTATATAGCACGTATGTTACGCATAAATCGTAAGACGTGATATATTTTTGAATGTATTGTATTTTTTTATTATTTTGAGCAATGAAATACACTACAGTGCCTATACTTATCCCACGCTCACGAGTTTTAAACACAGCAATATTTTTTATTGAACCAGGATTTCACTTGTGATTTACCAGTCCTAATATCTTTCATGAATTTACCAAGCCTGGTCAATTCATGCATCTAAACCGAAA
Organism: Deilephila elpenor; assembly: GCA_949752805.1. Classification (NCBI taxonomy): domain Eukaryota; kingdom Metazoa; phylum Arthropoda; class Insecta; order Lepidoptera; family Sphingidae; genus Deilephila; species Deilephila elpenor. The sequence continues at coordinate 9,422,929 of OX457110.1, read as the reverse complement.
TTCTGATACAAAGGATTAGCCGACGTCGAGATCGATCCCCGGACATTACTATTCATAGCCAATGATCGCGTCTACTGGACTCATGAGGCGATATAACAAAGATAAAATCCAATGAAGACCGTTACTAGTTAATATTACGTGTTTCTCTACTCTTATAACTTTTTAAATTCCCAACACGGCTTGTAATATGAAGCTAGTTGTAAATGTCCACAGAAAAGCGTGAGCTCGGTAATATTTCGGGGAAACAGTAATTAAACTGCGTTATCAGCCATCACTCATCTTGTGTACATACCTCTGGAGCGACGAACTTTTGATAACCTTAGCACTGTGAAATGTTGATAACCAAATATGTATGCACGCTTCTATGATGTTTTATGCACAAATATTCTGTATTTTAAATTAAATCTACTGAGCATATTTAATTATTTGTAGACTAACTAGTTACCGACATAGCCTGTAGGATTAGAAAGTTGAAGTGATAGTGACTGGGCACATAGCACGTAGAACTGATGGCCGCTGGTCCCGAAAGGTTCTGGAGTGGAGACCATGTACAAGCAAGCGTAAAAGGTGGATGGATAACCTGGTTAAGGTCGCAGGAAGTCTCTGGATGCAGACTAAAGTCATTATTTTAATGATTCATGGTCGATTTTGCCTCTAAACCCATTTCATATTCCTGCAAAACTCTCACTCTATAATTGAAAAAAATAATACATTTAAGCCTATTACAATATAAAGCACGTTATTATATGTATATTATGTGGAATCTCTAAACGCTACGCCATAAATACATACGTTTCATTTAGTAGTAAGTACATCATAAATTCAATTTAGAACTACCTAAATGACTCCCGGCTTGAATTAATCAAAATGAAAGTCCAAAGCTGCAATCTAAATACACTGTTACAAATCACATCTTAATGGAGCTCTGAAAGAGAGTTACAGAGTAACTGGATATTTTAAAAGCACATACGATAGTCACAAGTTGGTCCGATGCGCCTGTGTGTCAATTAATATCATTAGCCGCGTCAAATGTGCCCCAATAAGTGCGGTAACGAGCGGCAACATGTGTTTATTCCCATCTAAACAGCTCCCTTTGCACGTCCAGTTTATTGCGTTCCAACCGTGCGGTTCCTCACTGCACGATTGTAGAAATTCAAACGCTTATGATGTGGTATCTCCGTTCGTGCTGATTTGGGTTACGAATTTAAATATCCATCACGTGGTAGGAAGTCTGGGAATTATTAGTTTTAATGTTTGTTTATTAACCATTACGTAATATCTAAATAGACTGTTAAATTGGGTTGAGTTTGTGGCTAAGGATGTTTATCAAATGCTTGTTTGTTATTACCTTTTTCATACAAAAAGCCTATGTCGCCTGCAGTACTTTCACAGAATACAAATAAATTGATGCGACTGAATGCATAAAACACATCGTCTACATTGAGTATGAGCTATAAATCAGCAGTTCTAAGCGCTCCGACGTATATGTACTTTGTACCGGAATTAATACGCATACAACGTAGTTATGTAGTGCGTGACCTGGTATTTTTATTTCAGTTCCCACTGTTTGATTCTCCTATTTTTATTTATGTAATGTAATTGGTAATAAAAGTAGAAGTTTATGAACACAACATTTCAATGCACGTATCTTCCTACACATTTTAATACGTTTTCGCGTTATTTAGTAATTTTATCTTTTGTTATGTTTTTTGTTACTGAATTATTTGTATGTATTCCTTGAATTAAGTAAGGAAGTATTCAGCATACCAAAATTATATTTAGAAATGTATATAACAGTAATTATTACAAATGTGTAACCCTCCAGAATCGCGCTGGTAGAATATACACGTAGTGTGAATAAATGTGGTCATTCCGTCATTGATAATTTATTTGTTTCAGATCTCACTAATTGACGTAGCGACCGACGCCAACATGCTGGAGGAGAGTTTACCAAATATATACAAGTTTTGCGGACCTCACTTAGTAAGTGCGCTGCGTTTCAGACTTAAAATAAGTCTCTTTACTGAATTTATAATACTCATCGCGACACTTCTTGCCTTGACTGCATAATTAACTCAATTAAGATTATTTAAGTCTCAATTTACCGAGAGGAATTTAAGTTAGTTTCGCCACATGGTTATTATTTCGTTTAATATAGATAATTAACGAGACCCTAATGTGTTTCTGATGTCATCAGCATAGTAAAATAGTTGTCATCGATTGTTTCACGCGCTTTATCCCGACCGCGGAGTGTAAGACGATATTATCCATTCAGCGAGTTTTGTTCACATCTATTGAGTGTTTGGTTTGAAATAAATCTTCATTCAGTGTCGTCAATAAACCGCCTATCGCTTTGTATTGTAATTGGGGTGGGTTTTGAGTTTCCTGCGGCCATTTAAATACCAAGTTGCGCGTATATCGTATTACTAAAGAACATCAACAATTATACCGTGCGTGCTCATATTTGATCGATTTTTAAATAATTAATTATAGTTTTCCTTTCAGACCGAGTTCTGGATATGCATGAACAATACAATACACGGTAAGACTAAGTTTAAGCTTAAAGTACCGTCAGTAAACACTTCACATTATTGTTTGAATTGAGGCCAGCTCTACCTTTTGATGCTGTCTCTATCAATATAGTTCATATTGCATCCAATAATAAATGCAGTGTTTCAGGGTAGAGTAACAATTATTATCAACTGGCCTTATGGCAATAACAAATAGTAAATAAATATTAGAAGAGTACTTTTAACATTTTTCACTTAGTCAATTGTTACAAGTGAAGCATACATTGTAAGCATCCATTATATTTTTCGTATCCTCTCAGTCTTTTTTATTCACACAATGCGGATTGATGCTGATATTTGGATTTGGTTCAGGCGTAAAACGTTTCTGTCTTCTAGAGGTGATGTCTGGATCGGGTTGGTGGGGCCGAGCTTGCTGTGCTTTAGGCCGGTCTACGACATGTCGGCAAGCGTGTGCCTTGGCACGAGATGAGAATTCCCTGGTAGACTCCTGCAGAAGATCGGATGAAATACCGCTGTTCGATTGTGTGAAACGCCAGCATGAGGCGCAGAAATGTTGTTGTGAGTACTACAGTTGCCTAGATAAATTAATGTGAGCTATTTGAAAATGTTAATAAGGTATTTAGGTTTTTGCCTAGTGCTTGTTAATAATGTTCATAATCTTAAAATTTTAGGATGGGTTTTAGGTATGCAGGATTTCACACGATGTATACTTTCTTTGATTATTTCTGATCCACACATTGCTTCGAAAATTGAGAGGTGTATGTTTAGCGCACGAAAAAAAAAACAAATTAGAAATTTATCAAAAACAGTTAACATCATGATATGTTGGCATTTAGAGTCTTTCTGTTCTCTTTTGCTATACATTTAGGAGATATTAAAAAAAAAGATCTTGTACCGATTTTGTTTGTAGGATTTGAATGTTTATGGTGAAAGAAGAGTAGAATGAAACCTTAGACAAATGAATGATATGGAACGTAGTTTATGTGAAAGAGATGACGAATAAGGAGAAGAAGAGTTAGAGCATGAATGATTAAGATGACAAGTTTGAAAAGACGGAATAAGAGAGAACAGTTTGGAAGACGATAAAACGTGAACGACGTACGATGACGACGACGGAAAGACGAATTAAAAGAGTAAATCAATTATATTGAAGAACATCCAAACGATCATTGTTCGATTTGACCCCTAAAGCCTGACAGCCTCCGTTTGACAGCCTCCGTGGCGCAGTTGGTTAGACGCCGCCTGTGAAACGAGAGGCCGCGGGTTCGATCCCCGCACCGAAACAAATATTGGTGTGCTCCACAGGTATTTGTTTCGGGTCTGGGTGTTTGTGAGACCGAAAAGTCTCTCGTAGCTTCTGATACCTGCGACACAAGACTCGATCTTAGTGTGGGGTCAGGACTATGTATGTGACTGTTGGGTGTATTTATTATTTATTATTATTATTAAAGGAACTATTGCCACATGTAGTTAGTGCTAAGTCTCTACATTAACTACTTATGTACTGTATTGTACTTCTTATTATAAGACATAGGAATAATACATAGATGATACAACAAGTAAATATAATACGCTTTGTAAACAGCACTATATAGAATTCTCATAACTGTGAAGCTATAATGTCTAATGACGTTCAGTCGATGGAAGATACGCAAGGATAAGTAACATGTACCTACGCATTTAAAATGCATTTCAATGTTGTTGTATGCAACTTTAAAGGCCATTTTGCAACTTGGGGGATTATACTAAAATTATTTTGAATTTGGCTACATATTGTACACATTATAGACACATGGTTTTAAATAATCTCATATACTTTCATTTTGTAAAATATATTTTAATTATAACAGCCATCATGTATCAATAATGTGGTACATTTAGTAATGTGCTATTCAACTGTTTTGTAGTTAAACACATTAAATAAAAGGTGCAATGATGGTAACCGCAATTTATTAAATAATTTGTTCAGAAAATTCTTGATGTTATTGTTTGTGGTTTTGTAAATATTTTACCGCGTCGCACTATGCTCAAAAAATCCTATTATTCTTTTAAGTTGGTGTTCTTGTTGAGATATAGAAAGTGGCTGGATGTGGGTTGCTTCCAACACGCCGCAGTATAAATCCCTAGCCTACTTAACCAAAGTTCATTAGTAGTGTTCCTGTTCCTGATGACGAAATCGCCGATGATGATTTACTGAAGGCGTAGTATACTCCCCGTAGCGCAGACGCAGTCGGTGACGTGCCACATGGCGTGCCGCGAGGTGCTGTGGCGCGTGGACCAGCCGCGTGCCATCTCCGAGCCCAAGAGCCGCGCCATCGACGAGTGCGCCGAGTACCACGACCTCACGCAGTGCCTCAAGCAACTCACCGCGCCTATATCTGCTGACACTGATAAATGTAAGAATTGTTGCTAAGGTTGGACGTCCGTTTATGGCTATGGGGTCCACGGTAAATATGTGGCCCATCTTAAAGTAGCCATCGGTGATGATGCAAAGCTCTCGCATTATGCCCAGCGTCCCCCATAACTCTTCTAAATAGCCTCGTTAGGATAAGCAACGGATACCGTGACGGAATTTTTTCGTCGCCTAACCACAGGAAATGTGAAGCACCACCTTAAGGTATTGTCAATAATTGTCTTTCTTAAATTATGTGAATGGGGTGATATCATAGTTCTTCATAACTAAAATCGTAAAATTGGACGAAGTTTTATAATTGCTTTTTCATTTACTCTAATGTTCAACGGTTTACAGAATTTTCTATTTAACTTTAAGACTGCGACTATTGACATAGCAAAACATGATAGGTACCGACATTTCTTCGTGTTCTATATAATTTCGACTGGATTAGTGGAGTATATTGATATTATTTCACGTTCAGATCTGTCCTGCTGCGGCAAAGCGCCAACGTACAACTGCCGCGTGTCGTGCGAGCGAGTACTCCGCAGAACAGACGACACGCAAGAGATCTTTGAGGAGTTGTCAGCAGAGTGCGGGCTGCCGGGCATCGTGGACAGCTTCTGGCAGTGCTTCCTCAGGAAGTCTGCCGCACCGGGCAGCAAGGACTTCATCCCGCTTGATGTTGCCAAACTCCACTGCTGTTTGAAGGTTATTTTTGTGTATTTTAGAATCATCAAGCGGTTCCTGGCATCTACTGGAATTACGCCAGATGAAGCTTTGGTATCTAAAGGTTTAAATTCAGGCTTTTCGTTTTGATATGAATTATCTACGTCTTTCTTTGGTACTTTATATGGTCTTATCCTTTCTTTTGTATACGAAATGATAGGTAGATAATAGTTTATTCATATTTCTAATAGCGTTTAGTATGACTTGAAAATTATACTTAGTAAAGTGTGTGTCATAAAAAAATCACGATGAGAATCACACACTAGCACCGATCTATATTATTTTCAAACTTTATAGTAGTTATTAACGGATTATGAGATTCTATAGGTAAGAATTTTAACGTAATAAAGACCTCCATAAAAATATTATTCCTCATTTGATACAGATACAGATTTGTAAATATAAATAATTAAAAGAAATAATGACTTAAATTGAAGAGCATAGTGTTTTGGCAGGCGACGACGAAGAACTGCCGCGACCTGTGCTACCAGACGTTCAACACGGGCTGGCAGGAGTACTGGCAGAAGTTCTACTCAGAGTGCGTGGGCGACAAGCAGGAACTCAACATGTCGCAGTGCATGGAGGAAGGTAACTATTAAATAATAACAACTATATGACGTGCTCACTGCAGGGGCACAGGCTTCTGCAATCGAGAGTACGATTGAGAGGGGTACCCTATAGAGACCACCACACTGACCTAGGGCGGGTTGACAGAATTTACGTACCATAGTACTTACATCATCTTACATGATAGGTATGCAGGTCTCTTCATGATGTTTTAATTCACCGTTAGTGCGTGGTGATCGACTACCAATACTCACAGGACTCCGAAAAGTCAGTTAACTACTACATTATTCATTTTATTGGTGAACATCGAGGCACCATGAGGTTTTAGGTCGGTCCCTAGTCGGTCATTTTGAATACATTTTTTGTTTAAATAATTTATATGAGTATCCCGTTATGGAAATTTGTGCCGTATAAAGAGGGGCTTGCCCAATAACCATTTGTGATGGAAATAAGCCTGGTGAAATGTAGGTGGTACTAGTTGTGGGTGGGTTACCACGACTTTCGATTATAAGATTTGACAAGCTCAATCAACAGTCTCGTCGATTCATGTGAAGTAACGTATTTCCAGTTCCATGTTGTTTCTGTTCATCACTGATGTAATGAAGGCTCATCTCAATTAGATCGTGGACTAACTATCTATTCTTAATCTTCTATAGGAACTTAAAAACGAGTTTGGTACGCAATCTTATTTGAGATTCCACATGTGTAAGAATAAATGACAAGAATCATAAGTTGCGATGAAAACTTTCTATCATCCGATATCAGACTTCTATAGTCCTATAAACAAAGTCTATTGACAAACCCGTTGGTCTGCTCTGTCTTATGACGTCATGTTATCAACCTAACGCATTTCTTTTGTCTCAAACCTATAATGCGACGAAAGTACATTAAACTGCATTACATATTCATGAGTATCTAGCCGTAGTAAACACAATATATAATGGATCACACTCGTACTCCCACGCATCAATTACGTCTCGTGGGTAGCACTCACAATACTCGACGCCTACGTACGGTCCCATTCAAAAACAAATATGACTAAACTAGATCACTTGACATGTCCCATGCCGGAGTTTTTGTCTTATCTTTATCAGGAACATCACTTAAAAATCTTTATCTCTTCAAATATGGTCGAACATTGGATCTATACATGCTGTTGAATAAACCATTTGAAGGGTTCTGGTAAAACTACAGATCGTACAACTTAATTATGTTTTCACGGATAAATATGTACGTGGTTCGAATTGTGACACTATATTTAGGGAGCTTAAATTAGTTTCTGTATACTGCAGTCTGCAATGTCTTATATAATTGAAACAAATAACAGGTTAACATAATTTTGTATGTTTAAAATTTAAGAACGGAATTAACTTTTTATACAGTACAGCCGAATATATGAAGTATATTGTGTATGTTTATCCAAAAGATTCCTCTTCAGAAGCTTTAATTCTTAGAAATAAACTCATTCAGATGAAGTAATAATAGTTAAAAGTATCTAATTATCAAAGCAAATTTGTGATTTCTAGTTGAATCTCCATGTTCGCTGGGTTGTTCTGGGCTAACATACTGCAGTCAGATGAACAACAGACCTTCCACACTGTTCAGGTCGTGCAACGCGCAGGCCGATCTCGAAGCTCACATGTTCGTCGCTGAACAGAAAGGAAGTAGGTAAGACTTGCATATAGTGCTTACTATTTTGACTGCCTCGGTGGCGTAGTTGTATTCCGGTACGGTTACAAAGCTGAGGTCTCGGGTTCGAGTCCCGGGTCGGACAAAGTGATATTGGATTTTTCTATTCATTATCAGTCCGTTGTCAGGAATTTGTGCCCGATATGGCGACAGGCTCGCCCCCTATCACATCGTGGGACGGAACATACAAGGCGAAATGTCGGTGTCCTGGTGGCGCCTCTGCCTACCCCTTCGGGGATAAAGGCGTGAGTTTATGTATGTATGTTTTGAAGTCAATATATGCAGATATAAAATACTTTCATATTCTTAATCTGAGGCTGTATTATCGCTCTCCCTCCGCGACAAAAGCTTGTGATGTACAAATATTATTTGCTATGCCTATGAGATCTAAAAGTTTCTTGTAAGTAGTGTGTGGAACCAACGACATAAGACTTGCATCATAATGTGCGAATAAGACCTCATTGTTGTTAGATTTACCTATACTATTATCTATACGAATATTTATATAATGTTATATGTTTTTTGAAGAGTAAATACTAAGGCTTTTTAAACTATTTGCTTCAGATCTGTTACTGTAGCAGGCTACCCTGTAGCGTTGAAGAACTCAAGCCAGTGCCCCACCGACATGTGGAAGAGCATAGCGTGCGCCTTGCATGTAAAGCCTTGCACCTCTAAGGTAAGTCCTATTAGCATTGGATTCAATTTAAAACAAAAAAAGTATTTAGATTATTTTAATGCAGTGTTCTGCTGCCCATTTTGGGATTATACTATCAATTAGTTTAACGATAAATAGCAGCTTCCATTTGTGTAAACATCCAAATAAGGATAGGTGAATCACTAAGTTCTAAAGAATAACCAGTTTTTTCTTGATAAATCTGTAAACACTTTAATTGATAGCTGATATCCGATAGCAAAAGAAAAATCCTTTGAAATCCCTATGCACTATGGGTAAAATGAATGAAGTATGCCAGTACTATGAAAGAGTGTCCAAAGTAGTGGAAGAGTGAAGTAGTTGAAGACTTTGTTTGTTGCAGGGGTACAGTAGTTTGCTGTGTGCGTCGGAGTGCGAGCGCGCGGTGTCGCTGTGCGTGGAGTGGGGCGGGGGCGCGGGGGGCGCGGGGGGTGCCAGTACTGCTGGTGCTGGTGCTGGTGCTGGTGGTGGTGCGTGGTCGCTGCCGGAGGAAGCGCCCGTGTCTGCGCATGCGCTGTGCTCCCGACTAACGCCGCGTGATCCTAATGCTCCGTGCGTCTCGCTGGAGGAGTTTGTGGCACCTAGTTAGTAACTGCTTCTATCTTCGTTACTTATGAGACCTTTAGCACTTTTATTTGAATCGATTTCGTTGCCAGTGGAGTTAGTGCAGTACTCGCCGAGATTCAGTAGGCGTTATTTCATTGCGTGTCACTAATAGTCTTGGGTTACCTCCATATTAAAGTAGTAACCTAGGTATTTTACATTATAATTATATTCAATATCTTTTTTTTTTACTGCTTGGTAACTTAACTTCAAATTGTTTTTTTCCCAATATTTTTATCAATGTCGACAACTTTATCCTTGAGGCCATAATTTCAATATGCAATTTATTCACGTGATTCTCCCAACCCTCAGGTTCAGAGCCAGCCCTGCTGACAGCGAAGGAAGCTGTGACGTCACCGTGCGCGGGGTCTCCTTGCAACGCGTCGCAGGTGTGCGTGGTGAACAGGAGCTGCGTGCACGGCGGCTCCTGCGCTAGGTACCATTGCATCGACGGCTGCCCTTTAGGTAACCACTAGCACTATATGCAATAACATTTCGTTCTATCAGGTCTTGTCTTCTTTATCTATTTGTTCGAGTATCAATACTTGCATAGCATCGAAGCAACCCGACCTCTAGGCTCAAGATTATTTATAATTTCACAACCGATTGCAAATAGGCGCCTGATGTCACCCCTTCGTGAAATAAGCGTTGTAGTCCACGGCGTAATCATTCTTATTTTCACGTCATTATATTATTTAAATTCCACTTAGAGGTGAAGACTGATCAAGTCACCGGAGTAACTCCTTTCTGTACTTTCTAGTCCGCTTCTATCAAAATTGTATGTTGTTCAGGTGAAAGCAACTCGTACATCGTTCCGCACGGGTCGTGGGTGCGCGTGCCTTCGTTGGACTCCTCGCAGAAATTGTGCTTCAAAATATGCAAATGTTCGACCAAAGCTTTGATCAAATGCCAGCCGCTGCCGTGCGTCCCCGTGGAGAACTGCAATCTTCAAGACAGCGTTATATTGAATGGTAAGTAAACACAAGAGTAAGAGACATATAGATTTAGAAAGTGCTGCTTGCGTTCATGATTGATATTGTAAGTAGTTGGGTGTATGTGACTGTTGGGTGTATTATATTACAGCGTCAGTTCACACTTTACTGCAACATCTAGATGGAATAGGTTTTAAGGCACAGACAAACACATTGCAAAAACACGTTTATTACTGCCATTGGTACTTATATTGGTCAACTTGAGGCTATTGAGGTCTGTGTGAGTGTTAACGGTAGTGGAGTATAGTATCATATAACGAGTCCTCCCCTTTGCCGGCACCTATGTATGCACAATACATCGACACATTTCATTTTCTCTTTCTTCAGCCACATTAAGTCCACTGTTGAACTTAAGCTTCCCCTAAGGATTTTCATAGAGACCGGTAGGTAGCCGCCTGCATTTTTTTAAAATTGCAATGAATTAAATGTTAAGTCTCATTATGTCCAGAAGTTACTCTGGGTACAATGTCCTTCAAACGGGAACACAACAGTGCATTAACAATGGTGTTTGGAGAAATAGACATTGCAGTGGTACCTACCCAGGCGGCCTCTAACATATGAGAGACCAGTAAACATGTAACCGGACGTTAGCTATGTATGAAAGCAAGCTAGCAGCCAGCATAAGGCTGTGAAGGAATGTGTGTGTAGGTGCGAAGTACTACATGGAGTGCAACGCGTGCGCGTGCAGCGGCGGCGAGCGCGTGTGCTCGCGGCGCGCGTGCGCGGGCGCGGCGGCGGGGCGCCTGCTCACGGGGCTGCCCTGCAACTGTCCGCCGCACCACCTGCCCGTGCGGGCGCCGCATCGACTCTTCCCTAATGCTTGTTTGGCTAAGTAAGTGTGTTCTTCTTGTTTTTAATTATTTTTTTCATGCACGTTATCATGAAAGGAGAAACTCGTTTCCTCGTCTTTATTATTAGTAACAGGGAAATTATGTTCCTTAAATATTGGTGTATTTTTGCATCTGCGTTGATGCACTCATACTTGCATTTCAGGTATGTAACGTAACCTAATTATTTACAATTTGATTTTTAAATATTTTTTTAAGTAATTTCATTATATTTGTGATCCGGATTAAGCAGTTAATTTATATACAACACCGGCATTTTCCATACTATTCAACTCACTAGACATACTATAATATGCTACTACGACGTGTAGATGCGCGGGCGCGACGGACGCGGAGATCGAGTTCGGTCCGCGCGGCGCGTGCGCGCAGGCGGCGTGCCCGCGGCGCCACGCGTGCCTGCCCGCCAACAACGTGTGTCTCTCGCGACTGCAGCTCTCCTGCCCGCAACACGTCTGCGGTCTGTACTACCTTGCCTACTATCTCCATTCTTTGACAATAACATGCTTAGCAAAAACCATTATTACCATTTTCGTCTTAAGCTACGGGGAGGCCATTAAAACAGGTGTAGGAACAAGGATCTATTAGAAGTGATTTGATTTTAGCCAATATAATAACGGAATTGTAAAACCAGGATACAAGTTAACAATAATGGGAGGAATAATTTTATATTTATTATTCTTCAGAAAGAGAAAATATGCTTATATATGTGGATCTGCAAAATCTAACAAAAATGAAGCAAGTTGACTGCGAAATATAACTTGAGCCAAATCTTTCCGAGCATTTTCATTATTTCACTACTGAATAGATACCGCGGAGTCTATCTTGTATGTTTGCAAATGTTCTTGTATGAGCTCTTCCAGGTGCGCTTTTAATATTCTGTTTCCATGTGTCCTTGTGATTGCAGTCAACACGATGTCGTGCAACTCGCAGCCCGCGCTGGCGGTGTGCGACACGGACGGGCGCACGCACGCCAACCCGTGCCACCTCGTCATGAGCGGCAGGAAGCTCGCCTACTGGGGACAGTGCCTCGACGGATGCTCCAGCGTTAGTATCAGTAGTCATTTTATCATTCAGTCTACCCAAAATATTTAAGAAAATACGTTTTGGAGCTTCAGCTATCTTGGAGATCTCGGTGTTTATAAGGATTCCATGGAAAGAAGAAATTCCAGATTTTCAGTCCATAACTTCATCTCTTTCTTTTGTTTCTATTGATGCTATACTAAAATCAGACAAATCAAAATGGTTAAAATAATTAAATTCTACGGGATGTGTATTTAAAATTCTCATTTAAGGCGTCCGTTAAGCAAAAATTGTTCTGCTAGCCAAATACCGAGTCAAGTTATGTCTTCACATTCAGTTTTTCTTTTTACCTTTAGCTAATCTCTAAATTGTAATATTTGGTTGTTATTACAGAGTGGTACAGTATGCGGCGTGAACGGCGTCACCTACCCTTCAGAGTGCGCTGCGTGGGCAGAATACGTGAGCGTCGACTACACCGGCCCGTGCCTCGCAGTCGGACCCATCTCCGACGCGATGGAACCGAAATGCTCCTTCGACAGAATCATTTGCCCTCCACTGAAGAAGGCGAAATGCCCCGGATTTACAGCACCAGGGGCTTGTTGCCCACGATGTGGTGGAGCCCTTAGAATCCTCTATTCAAAGAAACAAATCGACAGAGCGTTGTATGGAACAAACATTTCCGCTTCAGTTATAAATCTCAATAATGTTTTAAAGGCTCTAGACAGACATGTCAAGATAGCCGAGTGTGCTCTCAGAGGCTATTTAACTATAGAGTCGGAAATTTTCGTCACAGTGGAATCTTTGTTACAAAATCCAACGGATTTGCAAATGCAGATGTGTGTACTAGAAGCTGAGAAGATAGCGGACATGATTAACAGAGAGAGTGCTTTGATAACTAGTGATTTAGGTCTCAGTGCTTTGACTTATGCCCTGATAGTGCATACAGAGTCAAGTGCGTGTGGTGTTCAATTGTCGATATTAACATTAGTGTTATCGTATATAAGTATTTTACTTAGTGTTGATGTAGAAATGACTTTGAGTGTAGGCGGAGGTTATAGTTTTTGAAAGATCGTTTTAGAAACATCGATGTGGCAAGTTGCGGAAGATTCAGAAATGTATTTAGGAAATCTGGTTTGATCTTTAAAAAGCAAGTATCGATATATTTGATATTAGGTACCTCAATTACTGGAAAAATAATGCAATGATAATGTAAAGACTTTATTGATGAAGTTATTTTATGTCTCAAACGATGTTTCTTCAACGAATATATATTATAATGTCGACTTTAGCTGTTAATAAGGTTGGTAATGTTTTTGTAAATATTGTTATTGTAAAAATGTAACACCAAATATATTAGTGCCATAGAATGAGAATTACCAATGGAGATTATGCTTTGGTCTGCTTTAATATTTTCGGGCACAATTCAGAGCCTTTATATGTGAGTTCGCTGTGCCATTTACTAGTTGTAACGGAGTGTATCATAAATATTGAACAGACTGCCATGAGCATTTTAATAAGATTTATACAAAAGACATTTTTATACGTAGTCTTTATGCCAAATGTGTATTAAGTGTACTATGTTGTTATTAATTGTTAAATATTTAGTTATAAATAAATAATAAATAAATGCACCCAACAGTCACATACATAGTCCTGACCCCACACTAAGATCGAGTCTTGTGTCGTGGGTATCAGAAACTACGAGAGACTTTTCGGTCTCACAAACACCCAGACCCGAAACAAATACCTGTGGATCACACAAATATTTGTTTCGGTGCGGGGATCGAACCCGCGGCCTCTCGTTTCACAGGCGGCGTCAAACCAACTGCGCCACGGAGGCTGTCAATGTCAAGTTATGAATTTTGTGACTGTGGTTTGGTCTTGGTGGTGAAGAATTTATCAGATCGAGATATTACGAATTATAGTAATTACGAATATGTAAATGATATTTATGGAAGTGAAAAGAATAAACCTGCACAAGAAGTTGAAATAAGTAAACGAGATGATCTCATCGAACCGCACACATTTAATGTACAGACACAAAATTCAAGATTTACAATGTGTATAGAATCTAAGATGAATATATTTGGTTACGCTTAAAGAGATTATTAAAATACACTGAAGTACAATACGTTTTTATTTTTCACGTAACACTGAACAAACGAGGAATATAACGTTATACTGTGAGTTTATATATCACAATGAAACGATCACTTATAATTAAATTCTGATAAGTCTTTTTTATCGAAAAATATATTGATTCTATCGAGCAGCTGTGGGTCGGTGACCGTCTTGGCAAGTTGTACGAACCCGCCTTGCAGCACCGGGTGAATCAGCTGGAATCGGTCCAGTGAAAATGTCAAGACAAGCTCCAGATATGCCGTTAGAATATTTTGGAAGCAATTCCTTTGGACTTCAGTATCCTGGAAAATAAACGAATTTTAATAAACATCAATTACCCTTTAATGGGAACGCTAACTTTTATAGATTAAATAACGTTTACTACTTTTTAATTATAGGCGATGGTCATTTAATCTAACACAAAATTGGATTGGTACAAGTTTAAAACATAAACAATACTTATCCAAGTTAATAATATCAATAAGAGCGCAAAAGACGTTTTGCTTACCTTGCTTATGCTGACAGCTCTTTGTTGCTCAATCTCTGGCGGAACAGGCTGAGGAGGAATCAAAGGTTCTATATTCTTAGGTTTCTCCTTTGTCGCTCCATCACATACTGTGATATTAACTTTACGATCATCAGGATGTTGATCTATTGTATCCGATGTACTCAATTTTTGTTCCTTTATAGGACTCTCAACTTGTATTTCTTCCACAGCTTCAACTACTGGGCTCACATTTTCTCTCTCTGCAACTTCTTCAGTAATTTCATTATCTGAATTGCAAACAGCTTTTTCAACCGGACTGTTTATGGGAGATTCAATATTTTCCACGTGTACATCAACTTTGATAGTAGTTTGACTGTTTGCTTTGAAATCGGCAAATGTAAATGGTTTCCGACTTTGTTTATCGAAATTCTCACTCAGATTCTGATCTTCATTTTCCTTACAATCAGAACCAGTTTCTCCATTTGCTGTGTTCTGCGCATAATACCTTTCATATTGATTGGAAGACGAGTCACTGTCGATAGAACTACACGACATTCTGTCCTTTATTACATCCGGATCATCAAAATCTGATACGTTGATCAAATGCTTCACATAACTGTTGCAAAATAACTCCCACGTATTTTTTAAATCGAATATTTTTGTTACGAATTGATCATATTCAAGAGTTAAGTTTAGTGATGTTGTATAATTATGCAGAATTATCGATATGTCAGTAGCCTTTAATTTAAATCTGTGAACACCACTAAAGAATATTTCAGTCAAAGCAATAATTTTAATTAGCCAAGATGAAGTAGTTTGCTTGTAGAGATTTGCGGCATGGTCCAGGTTTGATACTTTCTGAACCAAAAATTTCAATCCTGGCCTAGTATCAAACTGCATCGCCCTTTTGAAGGACAACTCTAGACTTTTTAATAATAAGTCAACATTATCACAGCTCAAGAAGAATTTGTAGTTACAAATATTGGCTCCTGTTTTCAGACTCTCCAATAAAATACCGTTTATACCGTGGAAGACGTCCGATGATGCCTGAATGAGAACTGTTGCGATTATTTGAATCAGGATTTGATGCGCTAGTAAACCTACAACTAGCCCTCTGTGTGGGATCCTTACAGTATATAACTCTGGGTTTAAAGAATTGATTGATTCTTGCAAGTAAATGAGGAAGATATAGCTCCTGTCATCAATGAGCATTAGGTTTTGGGAAGAGTTCTTTGATGTGGCTTTCGTATGACTGTCTCCCTTCAGTTGCTCAGTTAAGAACACTTGCTGAGCCATTGCGTGAAGTCGTACATTGTCGTTAACCGAACAATCTCTTCGCGCTGCTACTTTCACAATGGCCAAGTCTCCGTAAAAACTATTCGAATTTTCTTTGAATGCGTACGTTATTTGTTTGAGTGGTGTCAAGCTGACGTTGCAAGCTCGATGGAGACTAGTGCAAACGATTTCCCATTGATTGTCGGTCAATAAGTGTCCCGATGTTAATATTATGTGTCGGATACATGAAGCTCCTAATCTGGCGATGGGTTCTTGTGGTTGCGCAATGCATTCTACTAAAATGAGCATAATTTGCTTTAAAGCAAACGTCGCTTCAGTGCTTTCAAACGGCTCAATATCTACAGCATCAGCTTTATCACTCGCAGTTGATCTCTCTACGTTAATTTGTTGTAAATGGTGTAAATAAACCACAATGTTGTCTGTTGTTAATCCGCAGCATTGTTTGAAGTTTGGCATCACGCTGTCCCAATGTGTGTTCACATTGGCAATCTGTCTCAACCAGTTCTGTACGGTTGGTAATAGGATATGATTTATGCAGTGGAGGCCAAAGTGGGTCCCTGGGACGTCAACTATATTCCTCAGTAGCTTGAATAGTGTTTCCATGGCAGCTGGCTGATTCTTCTTTGAACACACAACTGTTGCTGAAATCAACCCTTCGATCAAAACGTACCAAACCTTAAGTATATTGCTTGGTTTATCCAATTTCAAAAGACAGTTGTTTGTAGTATTAGATGGCGGTAAGGTTGTTGAAAGCTTTTTGTAGGAAATAAGTTCCTCTTCGCAGTGTTCATTGGTGACGTATTTGGTGATATCGAGTGAAGTGCTCGGAATAATAGGATCTACAACAGACAGTGGTAAGTCCCCTTTGATCCTGTTTCCTGTATTAAATATGGGACATTTTGGCATATTGTACATCATAGTCAAGATGTCAGCACAGCTTTCTAAATGATACAATGCCTCTCTGCACATATCAACGATCACTTTTTCTGATTTCTCTTCACTCAATGGGATAAATTTACTGTTCTTTGAGAATTTCAAGCTAAGGTTTGGCTTTGTCTGCGGAGTGCTAGCTTTCTTTGGTTTCACTTCAGTAGCTTGTACTTCTTCGTAATGTAAGCCTTTGATATGGCTTAGAAGACATAGGATGCAGTCGAGGGCAGCATTGGCAAAGACCAAAGTGTTATCGGTGCTGAGGAAGACTTTGAAGATCTCCAAAATAGCCGAGTACTGGTTGGCGTTATTAGCAGCGCGCAGTGTATTAAATAACGGCCTCCAGCCAGACCGTATTTCCATTCTATTTGTCTCAACGAATTCGCAAATACACGAAATTATTTGTTCCTGAAAACACCAATGATTAATTTTAAAACAGTTTAGCATTATATATACATTATTAAACATGTATTCATAAATAACAAATATTGTACCTGAATATCGTCATCGCATAGCTCCAGACACAAAAGGTTTTCGAAGGGTTTCAACAACGCCTCGTTGAAGTGGAAGTGCGGCAACTCTACCTGCTGGTTCAAAAGCGCTGTGGCGCAGTCGTGCAGACATTGGATCGCTAAGCTCGAGA
Organism: Deilephila elpenor; assembly: GCA_949752805.1. NCBI lineage: Eukaryota > Metazoa > Arthropoda > Insecta > Lepidoptera > Sphingidae > Deilephila > Deilephila elpenor. The sequence goes on along the minus strand of OX457110.1, from coordinate 9,405,390 downwards.
TTTGTATGTCCTTATGGCATGCTGCCTGTGAACGTAATACATGTTTTTTTCTTGAGAACATTGTAATACGATATATTGTTTAATTGATTCATGAAAAAAGACGATATACTACGGACTATATTGCATAAACTCAAGATAAAAAAGTTATACATCAAAAGAGCCTAAAATATAAATACCCACTATAACATAGGATATTACCCAGTATAATATATAGTCCTTGGAAAAAAGTATTTTTCATGTAGACCGCTGTACAGATTACTGTAGATTTTCACGGGTTATTGAAGGGAAGGTCTAGAGTAGGCATTTATACACCCTAAAGATACCATTAAAACATACCTGCATGAAGTGAGGTCCCACAACAGTCCATATAGCCATGCGGTGCGCCAGTGGCCTGGCAGCCCTCAGACAGCGCAGCGCCACGTCTCCTCCCCGGCACAGCGCCCTGACGGCTTCGCCCCCGCCCGCCGCCCCGCGTGTGTTGCTCCCGCGTCGCCACCACGTCGCGTTGTTGTTGGCTATGTCTTGCTCCCAGGAGGAAAACAACTGATGGACAATGGAGCATTTTAAACTTTTCAGTTACGATTTTCAGCAACGAAATTCAAATCAACAAACCGCCAACAAAAGAATCGCATTAGTTTATTCATCGAAATAAATTATTGACATGACTGCAATTTTGTGAATTCCTTAATAAAGTTACAACGAATGTCCGATTCCTTGTCTTTTCTTGCCAAAATTTTAAGTGAATATACTTTAATGACACTAAGTCCAGTAAAATTATAGAAAATGAAGCAAATGATCATAAAATTAATTTAATGGAAAAGATATAAGTTACGGAGGATGTCTTCATTAAACTTCATATTAACCCTGACGCTATTTAAATTATACGTAAAACCTTGCACAAGGAACTACAACCGAATAATAAACTGTTCCATAAATGTGATAATCAGTTACCAGTCTATGCTGATGAGCAACCAGTCTTTGTAATGCCGCTTTAAGAGTTGGTAGCGTTGTGGTAGCTGCTAATCTTGTGAAGAGTGTATCAGCAGCAGCAGATAATGCGCAACATACTCGAGCTGCCCCTGAGCCTGATATTACGTTACCACCCTGAAATATTACATAAATGTTGAAGCAAGTTTCATTGGAGGCGTCGTTTGTGAGAATGAGAAGTAATGAGTCAGTCAAGACCCAACAATCTTTGCCTATCGTCTTCCTGTCTCATACGCAGAGAAAACATCTAGAATATTCTACAGTGATACGGTTAGTGTTTATGGGCGTTGGTTTATTTATCATCAACATTATGATAAAAAATACAGCTAATTAATTGTAGTATTTATGGTAATTACCTCTTGTCGACACGTTTCGACTATTTTGGCGACTGACATGTCATTGTTCAGATGATTCTCTAGCACCGGCTGCAGAAAGTTGAAAACGTCCACACTGAAATACAAGAAGACATTCAATCTATGAAATAAAGACGCAATGGATTTTAATGGTAATTCTTGTGGAGAAACAATTGAAACAAGAATATTAGATACCATGTACACCTGAAAATAATTTTAGAGCTTTGGAAACAATTTCTTCATAATAAATGGTGTGATAAAATTCCAACGACTTTAATATTATATTCAAACGCTTTGACCTTCATACCAAACTATTTCTTGTATTACAAATCTATACCTTCTCATAAAACTTACCAGGTCTCATCGTCCCTGCCGTCCAGCCCCAGCTTAGCATCAGCCTGCAGTATGGACACTGTTTTGTTCCGCCCCGTCTGCATGGTGACTATGGGCGTGGCATTATTCCCCTGATGTCCGAACAACGCGTGTTCGAAACTAGACACGTACTGACACGCGGAGAATATATGCTCCCAGCACTCGGGCGCTTTGGAACCTAGTTCTAGACCTCCTGGAATTATATTAGGTCTTAGTTACCTGATGTTTATCAAATTCTGTTATTATAGCACTAGTTGTTAAATTAGGTAACTCGATATCTGGGTATCTCGAAAGCGAACATTCGTGTCGTGTCTACAGGCTCCAGATTTTGCTGACCTAAGTATTACAATTAACCTAGTTATAATAATTATTGTAATTGGTACTTTACCCGTAATCAGTATGTCAAGTGACAGAGCATGTGTCGATAATATTTTGCCGTTTGGCGGTTGTGATATAGCCGAGTTCGCTAACAGAGCCAGGATACTGCTGCAGCGGTTCTGCAAGCTCAACGTGTTGCTCACTCTCGCCGCCTGAAATTATTGGGTAATGATTTTGAATAGAATTATTTTATTTGGCGTCAAATGGCTTAAATTGTGCTTCTTAGGTAAATAAATAAGTAGGTATTAAACACTGGTGGATATTTACTATTTCACAAATTAGGACGTGAATTTATTTCTAAATATGTTTCTTCATGGCATTGACTAAGTAGTCAAAGCTCCAATTAAGACTAGTTATTGAATTCCTTCAAGCGAAAATTGTTTTTAAACTTCCTCATTATACAACACATGGAATCCGTCTATATTATGGAAAGTTACAGAATGCAAGTTGAATTAGTTATTAATATCTTACCTTATGCAAACCCTCCAAGCATTGTATAGTAAGTCCCTCCCACGCGATGCGTTTCCTCTTTCCAAATGTATTGATCTTTTTGGATATGATGCCGTGGAGCTTGTGCTTTTTATTTCTGTAGCCTGTTAACGGCACGCTCAAGACTGTCACCATGGAGTCCCAGATGCATGTAAGGATCCTGTAAAAAAATTGTAATATTAAAAATTTAAAGCCTAAACTTTGTTCGTTAAGTAGAGCATGGTAGAGATAATGGATTTTATCTTTGCTCAATTTTCATATATTTACATCGCTTCATCTACTAGTATAATTATCTTTTTGCTTCTTTTACGGTTTAAGATAATTACTTTTCTAACTTACCTCCTTGCCCATCTTAAGCTAGCCTGGTGTTGTGGGGAATCATTCGTGTTGTTATACAACATCGATACCTCCTTCAGTTTCTGCCAGTCGGACATCACTGGACTTTGGTCTAAGCCACCCAGATCTGAAAATTATAACCACAATGGATGTCAAAATATAAGTTTATATGAGTTTATAGCTGGGTATCTCAAATTCCGAGGTGAACGATACCATAGCGATTACGCCAGATAGATTGGCATGAACTGTTTCAGACTTCATCGTACAGAATCGCGAAGGTTAACGTTAAAAAACAATTTTAAACTCGATCAACGATATGTTTATGGTAATCATAGTCTAAATGAAGTAGTACTGTACATTACTCACCTGACAGCAGATGTACAAGCGGGTGGTCAGCGAGCGGAGCGTCTCGCAGCAGATCATGTGCGAGTATCTGCTGGTAGAGTTCTCGCAGCCACGTGGCGGAGAGGTACACCAGCACGCCGCTGCCCTGCACCTCCTCCACGAACTCGTCCTCCGTGAGAGACACTTGCACCTTCTAAATAAATTGAGATTTGAATCCAACAGTTTTGTTATAACTTGTAGAGACAATCACATTTATGTGATTGTAGTAGTACTTGATGCAACATGTGATTCAGATTAACAATTCCTAGTTGTAGGGAAGATAGAGAATATGTGTAGTTGCTTTCATTACCAAAAAGATATCCACTAGTGGACATATTCTTCGCACACATTGACTGAGCGACCTGTTCAAAGAGAAATGATCTCAAAAACTCATTGGAATTTGCCTGCATCCAGATTCTGGTTACTTTCAGCGATCTTTATCACTAACGCTGCAAATACCGGCGTTTAAGTTCCATTTGAGAATTTTCCTATACTGTCCACGATTTCCTTCTGTTAGTCATTTTTAGGACAACAAAAGAACAAATCTCAATCTCACGATAGGCTCATTATAATAGTTGGTCCTCCGTTGCTTGAGGGTCAGCAGCAGTGCCGCATACGTGGCGAGGTACACGCCATCCGCGTTCATGATGCAAGCCGTGGCGGGAGGCTGCGCCGCGTTGTGCTGGCAGCACTTCGACGCGAACTCTTGCATCGCTTCGTCCACCTGGGTTAAGTACAGGAGAAAGTCAATGTACAAGTTATACTACTTTTTTAAGACGAGAGGGAAAGCTGCTAAGCTTCCTATCCATCCATTCATCCATCCATCAGCCAAAGGAAGTTCACTGCTGAACATAGGCCTCTCCCAATGATTTCCACAGTGGCCTGTTGGAGGCAGCCTGCATCCAGCGACGTCCCGCGACCTTTACCAGGTCGTCTGACCACCTTGTGGGACGTCCTACGCTGCGCTTTCCGCTACGTGGCCTCCATTCGAGAACTTTTTGGCCCCATCGGCCATCAGTTCTCCGCGCTATGTGCCCCGCCCATTGCCACTTCAACTTACTAATCCGCTTCTACTACTAAGCTTCCTGCTTTAACCTAAACCTCCACAATGATGGGACAGGTGAAAAGAGGGGTAACAGTGTCTTTTCTTTTATTCCAGCAGATGACCTTTGTTCTGATCCTTTTCATCAGGAGGTAGAGATGTCCCAATTTACTATTTTGTAACTAGTATCCCTAACAAGAAATGAAAGTAATGTCACCTGAATAAGCAATTTTAATTTTAAATAAATTTTATTGTAAAGAGAAATGAGTCAAAGGTAATTACCTCGATACAAGTCCTCAGATTCAATAGTTTAGGGAGTAGTGAATTTTGTAATGTTTTAACAAACTGCCTAGCGTTGTGTCTCTCGAGGTCTACATTGCATTCTGTGATCGTGCATCTGTAACAGCGAAATTAAAAATATAATATCGAATCACACTATTTTATATACACCAAACTTAATACGATATAAATACTCTGTAGTACAAAACCTGATATATTGTAAAGGCTTTCATCTCTCCTTAAACAACGATGGACTTTGTAATCTATTGAAAATCTCAAGAATTAAAATCCTAATGGAGTTTTCTGCTTTCTATTTCGTCTCCTTCACCATCAACTACTTCAATATTATTTTGTACACACCTTCCAAGGTTCAAAGTCTTCGGTACAGCCTTAGTTTTATCATTAAGTGTGATTTTATCTCCATCACTGGGCGTAGGATTGCTAGCTCTAGTGGGAAGGAACACGTTGTCTGCGTCTGAATCAGCTTCACCGTCGCTTCCGGAGCTTATGTTCTCTGGTCCTGACGTATCTACAAGGGTGTAATGAAAAATGTTATTTAAATCTATAGGTATTCTGCAATGGTGGTTTGGATGGTAGATAGTTATTTAGTGATATAAAAGGTCCATGTACTTAGACAACTTGCCTGAAGAATCGTGTTCTTTTGGTTCATTGCTTTGCAGAACAGCGACGACATCTCTGTAAAATAAAACAACTTTAGGAACTACCACATTTAACCATGTACATTTGAAGCTTAAGTTACGTGTATCCAAAATTGGTGTCAATTTTAATCATTTATTTACATCAAGATGAAAATATAGGGATAAGTAGAATTTATAAATATTCATTTAAGCATACCTATAAGGACTCGGCAGTCTAGCCAAGGTCTGATAAGTCAGAGGTCCAGTATAGTCCGCGTCTTGCAGCTTGGGCCAGTGTCGCAGTATGAGTGAGGCTACTTCTGAAGTGAGGTACTCGTCGGTGCCAGAGCATAGCTTCTCGAGAGCATCGAGAAGAGATACCACGCATTCTACAGCCGCTGCCACTATATCAGGGTTCCCGCTGCGACCGCATTCTTCTATGCCGTCCATTATCCTTTAACAATAAAAGGTTGATGAGCATGTGTTCTCTGACTGCTTCATACTTGAAAGCACATGTAAATGACGCCTACTCTTCTCCGATCACACCCTTTTTATCACATAAGATATATTTTTAATACAAATATGTTTATGTTATATTTAATATGGCTGAGTGAAGGGAAGTAGCCTATAACGAAGAATCAGTATACTCTGTTTCGCCAACGCAGTAAATAATTGTAAAAGCGTTAAGTGTAATATACTCACAGTCTCAATATAGCCATGTCATCACTCCGCTCATGCCTTTCATGTTCTCTATGCGAGTCCCTCTGTTCCCTGGCATGAGGAGCCAGGAGCACTAGTCTGGCTAGACGTCTGGGATGCAGTAGGTCCCTAGCACTTCGCAGGGCATCTAGACGGTGAGCTGCAGCCGGGTAGAGAAGCATGCGGTGGTACAGAGCTTCTAGTACAGGACGCAAGGTAGATAGACCTCCGACTAGGCGGACTAGCTGGTTCGCTATGCTGTGAAAATAATATTTCAATACTCCATTATGAATTTTTCATACTTAAATCAAAACGAATGAAACAAACGTCGATATGATTGTATTTAATGTCGGGATAGCATCTGTTGGATTTTGAAGGAGGAATCATTTAAGGTACAGTAAAAAATGCGATAATTATGTTAAAGAAATATTGGAGTAATCTTATCGAACTGGTTTTATCTAGTTTTTCTAATAAAAAAGTTAACCAAAGGGAAGGAAAAGTTTTTTCATATGTAATCTTTACTATACATTAGAAATTTATGTTGATCAACACCTGTAAATAGCTTTGGCTTGTTTGTTGTTGAAACTAGGAGCTGAACTCAGCGCACCGGAACCTCGACCGGAATCGTCTACTGTATGACCTTCATGCTCCCTGAAACTAACAATATGAATCATCATCCACAACAATAAATCATCATTAGTTTTGACTAAATTTCAACACTTACACTACAAGTTGCAAAATTCAAAAGAAAATACAAAATATAGCAGCTTGGTATAAGAACGAGAAAAACAAGGATTTCTAATGTTACATAGAAAGAAAAAAAAATTGCGGTCGGACATTAAAAAATGCCTACCTTCTCCGTTATCAACTGTGACCTATTAAAGCAACAATCATGTTATATCTTACCTGGACTTAATATTCTTATCAACCCTGGGAGTGCCGAGGAAGGATATGAGCGAGGGGCAGAATTTCTGCCACAGGAACGTGGTGAAGTGCGAGTTGCCGCTCACCCGCTCCGACAGGCTCGACATCAGGGTTAGCAGACAGTCCAGGAAGAATAACGCTAGAGGGTTCTGTTTCGGGATCCTGGGGACAAATCAAGTATTCATACTATGACTATACTAGAAAATTCAGGGTATATGTTGGAGGTACGTAACTGCAGTTGTTAATATGTCAGGAAAAAAAATGTTTTGTTGTGAATACAAGAGGATGATGATAATGTACACTATATGGTCTTGGAATGGCCAAATACTCGTCGTATTTCAACATATAAAAGTAAATGTGATATATTTTAATCGGTAGATAATTTGAAAGGAAGCATAGGATTTTCATAAATTAATAGTATTATCTAGTTGAGACAAATTGGAAGACGGTGAATGGAGAACAATACTGACTGTTGTGTTTCGGAGAGTCTGCTGCACAAGTACTGTATGACTGGTATAACTTCGCTGTAGCACCCGACCGCCACGATGTGGTTCCTGCCCAGCGGAGAACCTTCCGAAAGCAGCTCCTGACATTCTTCATCTGTCAAAATATCGTTTTCATTATACCTCAATATTAGTCTTTCATATTTAGAAACTCGAGAAGTATTATACTAGAGCCGAAGTCGCAAACAAAACATTGCGCGTACCAGGCAATCAGAAAACCAGTAGAGTAAAGTTTTGAGTGATGGAAGCAGTAACAGATCCACGTACGCCACCATTCTTTCTGTTCTTGGTAGTCCCACTACAAAATGTTATTAATATGAACATACTACATAGTACATACCAAGTTGCGCACAATAAGCCCGGAGCGCCTGTGCAGCAGCGGCGCGGGCAGCCGCGGCCACGTGATGCGCCGCCGCCGCCGCCTCGGCGCAGCGCCCGCACGCCCACACGCACAGCCGACCGTTCAGCGTGCGACGAGGGGATAACGCCAGGGAAAGGTACATGCGGAATATCTGCACCTGACCATGAAAATATACTATATGCACCCGACAGTTTCACATATAGTCTTGGTCACAGTTAAATATCTTATGTTGTGGGCAACACAAACTAATAATGATGTACAATGAAGGTCTTTTTGGACTGACCAACGTTTGTCCTGGTGCAGGTATCGAATCCGTGACCTCCCGTTTTGCTGACGGCATCTAACCAACTCGGGCACGGAGGCTATCAAAACTGTGGGAGAACTTTTGGTCCCATAGCACCTCGACTGACCTTGACAAATATTTGTGGACCACCCAAACATTCGCGATCCCCTTACAAATGCTTTGAAAATTCAGATGGCACTATTTTTGTCGATCTTTGTGTTTAATTAAACTTAGTAATAGAAGATCTTACCATGTTTTATTTGGACCGTAAGAACTTAATAATATTAAGGAGGACCATTTACATAAAATTTATAATTTATTCCAGATTAATTTACCCGCGATGAATTTACTCCCAGGTTGTTGCTAACATCGTTCTTCATCAAAATATTATTATAGAATAAAATATTCTAGATAAACTATGGATGTATTTTACATCTCTGCTTTACCCTCGTCTGATCAAGTGATGTGCTGTATCATTTATTATGTACTACATGTCAGCATAATTTATTCGATAACTGATATTTATGAAGTTGTAATGCTTTTAACTCATTCAATTTCTTTAAGAGCCCCTTGTAATTTAATCTGGCAAGGGGTGCGCCTCGGTTTATTTTTGCTCGGTCTCCTCTTTATTACTCCCTTCCTTTAATAGCTATTGATTTTGCACAAAGTAGTTATCCAATAATTAAATAAAGCATTGTTGTATCGTCACAAACTCTCACAATATGATTATCATCAGTGTCGACTGTCGTAGGCAGGGGGCAAGGACAACATAATACATAATATTATTTTATGCAAAGCACTGCAAAAAACTTATAACCTCTACCAGTAGAAAGTATATTGCTGAACATAAGTTTCCCTCAGTAATCATAATAATTCAGTTAGATGCGATCTGTCCGCAGCCGGTCGTAAAAATCACATCTTTCTGCAACTTACCCTACAAAATATGCAGGGCCCGTTACATATAGGTAAGTGTCGAGTAAAGGTAGCCAAGACAAGGTAATATCATGATTGCGCACACAGTTAGATCATCATCATCATCATCGTCATCAGCCCTTCTGTGTCCACTGCTGGAGATAGGCCTTTCCTATAGCACGCCACTGGGTTAGATCTTCAGCCCATCGTCTCCAACCGCTACCAGCCACCCTACGAATATCGTCGCTCCACCTGATTGGAGGGCGTCCTACACTACGTTTGCTCAGATACCAACACATTAACAACTTGATACCATGAGTTTATGTACCATAAATATACATCTTTTCAAATTTAAACAGATTGGATGCATTTCCAGTAATTTTGGCAGACTATTGGGATAGTAGAACCCAACGTCTGAAATATAATAAATCTGTAAATTCGTACTTGTGTATCAGGCAGTTGGTACATAACGGAGGCGGTGGCGCACAGCAGCTGGGAAGGCATCCACAGCGAGTCGTCTTCAGGCTCGATGCCTCTGTGGAACCGGTCATCGCGGAGGATTTTCTGAAACAAATGCAATACTTTCACGTCTTGAATTACAATCCTATGAGTTTAGTAAACAGTTTTCATCATCATTTGCTGAAATGATGATGATGCCTGTAGCTGATACAGGCAGCCAACTGCTGAATATACACAGGCCTTGCCCAAAGATTTCTATAGATACCTCTTAAAGTTGCCTGCAATCCGACAATTCTTGAAACATTTTAAGAGGTCAAAACAAGAAGAAATTTTGTCTTAAAACAGTCCTTTCCAAAATAGGTACACTTATTTTAATATTATCAAAACACATACAGATTGATAAAATATTTCAAATCATTATTTTTCCTTTCAAAACAATATTTTATTTTTCAATATGAAACTGGTTTCACAATATATCTGGCCTTTCAGGTTTGGTTTTATTTAAAAGCGCTTGCGGTAAGGCCTTGTATTCGCGCGACCTAGACCTATATCGACGACCTGAATTGTGTTCATGTATTTCATACATTGTCTTTTTTACTCTCACTGCAGGGTACAGACAGTCCTCCTTAATGATTAAGAAGGGGTTAGGCCAAAGTTCACTACGCTGGCCTATTGCTCATGCACGGACCATACCACATACCATATACATTCATATGTAGATCTCCATAGTAAGTATGCAGATTCTCTCGCGATGAATTTCTTCATCGTTAAAGTGTAGGACATCAAATAGTTAGGTACTTGTTAGATTTTTGAATCATCTAAAGGAACTACATTGCATGGCGATATGGAGGGTAAGAAGAGATACTTACATGGAATCCTTGAAGGGCGAAGCTGACGAGGCGAGGTCTCTTGGTCTCTAACGCGACCTGCAGAGGCAGGAGACAGGCGCGCCGCAGCTCGTACGAAGGACGACGCGCATTGCTCTCTTGTATGCACAGAATTTCTGCGAAAGAGCAATAGATACACCCTATGGTTACCCATTGTTTTCGCAGAGCCTTGCTGTAGGTCGTTAAATAATAAAGCTATTATTAAAATGGGTCCACTTGGTTCGGGTGGTGGTCTATATCGCATAGAACCGATGAAAAGTAATAGTTTTTTTTGTTGCGTTTCGGTCCGTAACTGAAATTTCCGGAAAAACCAAGCTGGTAAGATATTTGCGATGGTAAAATCAACGTAAGCGTGTCGTCTTTTAGTTTCAGCCTGCTATATCCGGCTTCGATGTTATTAGACATTCTGTGTTAAAACATAATGAAAGTAAAGTAGGTACCAATTAGTCCCACACCTACTCACTTGCTATTTATTAAGTATTTACTCTTCACTTATTATGATAAGATGAAACAAGTAACTTTTAATATATGTCTTCAACGTAAGGAACTCGCCAATCCTTGAACGCTAATCACGGGTGTGAGTCACCTTGGTTTTTACAACGTATGTTTATGTTGATTACTTGTGAATAGTGTACCCATACGGAGGTGTGTATGTTATAAATTAAAACAATGTTCTGTTGCCATTGGTAAAGCACATAGTCAAATAGGAGATAATACGTTATTTCTGCGCCTTTTAGTTCAATAGTTATAGAGGATTTGCCTTTCTAAGAAGCACAGTAATACTCAAAAGTTAGTTTATTACAAAGTTTTGAAAATAAGTAATAACACATCCTCAAAAAACTACAAAAAGTAGGTACAAGGAACTAAAAGAAATGTATGAATAAATGTACCTAAAAGAATAAGGTAAGCAGGTTCAAAGGGGTTCGCTCTTTCAATGACAGATAGAGACATCGCGAGAATTACAATATAATCTATTAAACCCTAACAAATGGTTACTACACTCGTATTGCCAAGCAGACAAATGGTCGTAACTTTCTTCAATACGACTTATTGATGTCGCTGTGTTTCGAAGTAGATATTGCGGTGTATTTACCATTCAGAGGAGAATCAAAAATATTTATGTCTACTGTCTAGTTGGTATATTTTACCCATACCACTGTCAATCGTATGAAAACCCTGTGTGTGGTTCTTATTGGGATATTTTGATAAGTGTATAAACATACTACATAATGTATTTGTAACATTTGCAATGTTACTGGGCGAAACTAGCGAGAGAGAGTAATAAAAGTGATAAACTATAATCAAAATGTATTAAGTTTTTAGACTCCATTCATCCATGATCCTTGAATTAATTATATTATTAAATCTGTCACGCCTCTAAATACTGTTATCTGATTGCAAGTTTAAGTAAGACGTTTAAATGTGTTGCCTTGTACGAGACAAATATACTAAGGCCAAATTGATAAGTTTGTATGTGTACATAAGAAAATGAATATTAATTCTAATTTGGCTATCATAGCCTGAGCTATTTGCATTACGAGTTAATTCAAATTCGAAAATAAACGTTGTTTTATAATATTATGTGCCGAATCTAAGTTGGGGTGCTCCTTTCATTTCCTAAGTCGTGCAATAATAATTTTAATTCTAAGAGCATAATAATCCCGGTTTATGTTCCTAGAGAGTTGCTTCCAGGCGGGGGCTCGGTCGATAAAGCGCATTACATACATACATACATAAACTCACGCCTTTATCCCCGAAGGGGTAGGCAGAGGCGCCTTCAGGACACCCACATTTCGCCTTGTATGTTCTGTCCCACTATGTGATAGGGGGCGAGCCTATCGCCATTTCGGGCACAAATTCCTGACCCGGGCTGATAATGAATAGTAAAATCCAATATCACTTTGCCCGACCCGGGATTCGAACCCGAGACTTCAGCTTTGTAACCGTACCGTAATACAACTATGCCACCTAGGCAGTCAGTCTTTACAATTGTTGAGGACTTAAAAACAGTAAAACCGGATGGTCGCTTCAATACGCTTTAGAAGAGCGGAAACCGGATTTCCTGTTCTTGTTAGAAAGGATGTTATCTTGGAAAACTTTATTGATTCGAGAGTGTGAAAGTGTCGAGGTTCTACAAAGGCAAATAAAATGGTATTTTATAACTATTGTATGTTTACTTTCCAATATGAAGATTAGGCTATAATTATAGTTCACATTTCTGAATTAGACCTCTTGTACTGCACAATATTTTTATTCGAGTTGTAGTAATCTATTCTGTGTTTGTTTTTATAATGAAGCTGTTAGGTGTGTTTTTATTTATAATTAATTTTTATTTCCACCAAAATTTGTCCGTTTGGAAATCTTTTACTCAGATTGCTAAGCTTCTGTAATAGAAAATACAAGCGATAGAGCATAATTTTCCTAAGGGTACTAAGCAACTTAATAAACATTTATAGCTGCTGGAGTCTCTCTAGATTTGTACAATGTTTCTTTCCCGTTTATAAAATTCTTAGCGATACATAGTATATTTATTTTATCAAACATTTAGCGTTCGTTAGAAACATCAAATTTTACCAAACATTAATTTATATGGGCGGGAATGTATTTATTAATAATTTCAAATGCCACATAGAATAGCGTTTAATTAAAATTAGATAGGAATTGAACAATCCACCAGGCAACGGTAAAATGATAATAAAATTATACAGGCACATCCTGCATTTAATTATCAACATCAAAACAAACATGTGCGTATACTTAATAAGCTAGTTCAATTCTTATTGATCTAACAATGAAATACAACAGCTTCAAGAAAATCGCATCGTAACTGCAACCGGGTGGATCCGTATATACAGAGTACATATTTATACATCACAGTACTCACCCAATGCATCTTGGCAGGTTTTCCTCAAGGTCGTCAGCTTAGGCCCGGTAGCTTCCTTGAAAATGTCCTGTAGGAGCTCTTCCATGTCGGCCGAATGGTTTTAACATTTGACGCCCACTTCACACCACCTTTACAGATACTGTATAAACAAAAAATACAACGAAGCTCATAGTGCGTAACAGTCAACTGATGTTTGAGTGGGTGTTGAAATAAAGCCCTTATCAAACTGTACTACGTAGACACTACTATGGAGCATGCTCAGTTAGAAAATCAATACATCGAAAACACCACGTTTAGAGTTCATTTTCACGCAACAGGTTGTTTGTATTTAAAAAAATATAAGTGGGCGTTTTGACTTTCGGTAGAGTAATTACGTTTGATAACATATGGGCGTGAATTAAATTATTACGGGGAAATTCGTAATACATCCAGGTCAGGTCATGTTTTTTTACTTACTACGGCATTATTGATATTTTCTATTGACATAATATGCTAAATACATAGCATTTACAAAAGGTTTTAGATTTTAGATAATTATATAAATAATATTTCAAATAAAATGTACACAAATCATGTTTCAAATCTCCCTCCATAAATATCAATAGAGATGGGATCCATTATTTTTGCTTGCAGATTGTTTGAAGGACTGTTTAGATTATAAACGGAACATTAATAAATTACCATGATATTAATTTACACATTAATTTAATTTTTTTTAATGATGCCTGGTAAAAGTAAAATTTTTAGTTTTTTTACTTTATTTGGGGACATTAAGTGTTTTGGATTTTACATTGATTACTTGTGTTTAGTCGATTATTTGCATGATTATTTGAGATACCATTGTGCCAGTGCCATTTGACACATAAAAACAACAATGTGCCATAGACTTAGATTTCTTTATTGGCAACTAACGTAGTGTTATATTCTCTTTGATTGGCAACACCAGCAAGCTAGTTGTCAGAAAGGGTCAAAATAAAAATGGTATCCTGGAGTGGTTTAGGCCGATCTTTCGGCATTAATCTTTTACGAAATTTGAAACAATCGCCTAGCCAAGTGCAAAATGTGACCTTTTCAACCAGCATGGCTTTAAAAGCTGGCCATGGACATCAAACGATGGCCATTCAGCCATCCAGGTATGAACCCCTTAAGTGATTACCTAACCAAAGTTTAAATCATCTGTTTATTGTTTATAGTTTTTGTATTATTTTAAAATTTGGTTTCAATTCTTTTAAAACACATAATTGTCAGTTTTGTGTGTTAAACTTTCTTTTTTTATATTTTGCACCCGATGAAAAAACTCTTCATTACAACTAATAAAATATAACCTAAACCGTATTTCAGATGGCAATGGCACAAGTTCAAGGACATGTTACACTACTACGTGATGGTGGGCCTGATCCCCGCCACTGCGCTGGTGTTCTACACGAACGTGTTCATCGGGCCAGCACAACTCACCCCCATTCCTGAAGGCTACACCCCAAAACACTGGGAATACTTTAGCCACCCGATCACCAGGTTCATCGCTCGCTACATCCATAACAGTCCGCAGCAGGTGTGTGTTTCGTACAATAAATAAGTGGTATTTATGCCTATCCTCAATTTATGAAGACATATTGGTTCATACTAGAATAATTCTTGGGTTTTACTTTAGAAGGTATCTCAAAATCATGCTTAGAATTGATATTGAAAATTATTCTGTCTCTGACTATAAAAAAAAATTGGGAGAATTTCTAAAATTTTCTCTACTAATAGATATATTAATATACCTGAATATTAATTGTAAATATTCTTCAAGAGCTATTTAATACGGTTTTTTTGATACCTATGGATTTGTTCCTAACTTGTCGGGTGTCACATCTGAATTTTGAAAGCAATTGAAACACGGACTACAAGCTCGAACATAGTGAGAAATTTTGTTAGCTTTCTATGTTGGCAATACAATCAACAATATCAATTGGTGCCCACATAATGATTGGATAAATGGGACATGTCCACACTTTTCAAGCCATATAAGATTGCCACCTATTCATTTATTGGAGTTATGAAAAGTTTTACATTTTAATATATATTTCTTTTCTTACAGGAATATGAAAAATTCTTACATTTTATTGATGAAGAAAAGCAAAGAATGAAGCTGCGTAGCTTGGAGCATGAAATTACTAAGAAAATGGGAGAGCGCAATGACTACCAGGCCTACTATTACAAACCACTGGTCAACAAGTACTTGCGCGCCAACAAGAAGAGTGGTGACGAGTTGTATGAGCGTCTCGGTGACAACTACAAGGAATAGTATAATTTGGAACACCATGTAGATAGACATAGTATATTAGTAATCAAGTGAATTGTTTACCATTTCAATATGTAGATCAATAAATATTCTCATTGAGTGCAATGTTTGTTTTGACATAGTGAAATGGATTACCTCCGAAGGCATTCGCTTATTCGAGATTTTCGATAATTTTGTTGATTTACTTTCCTTGTTATGCCATGTTGACCAGGTATTTTTAGTTTATAAAAGTAATTTAATGGCGGTTTTTTGAAATAAAAGAAGTGCTTATGGTAACATTGTTATTTATTTCTTACAGGAAATTTCTAACGATTGACAATAATAAATTCCGACACTGGAACACTTATAAAATTAATGTCAACACTTATCTAGCAATATGTTACCGCGACCTGGTTGAGATTCTACTTTATACTTCCCGCTACAGGCTAATATTTTATAATTACTGTTTGATGGGTAGAATTTTAGGTACAGATAAAATAGATTTGAAAGAATATTAATTATTGATTTAATTAGAATAATTGGTTTCAATGGAGTAACTCGTATATTTGAAAATTGAAAGGCTTTGTGGCGTGATCATGTATTAACGGTTAAGTAACTAATTTAAACTATGCTAGGTAACTCTTAACATAAGCCACTAGCTTTAGAATGTCGCTAAATAATTAAATATAATATTTGAGTTACATATAATATTACATAATTTATTCATAGATTTGTACTTAAAATAACATACCGTAAAATTATTCCAAGATTCATAAGAATTATTGCAATTTGTAATTGAGTTATGGCATATTCTACCGAAAGCATCGACTACGTAATAATGTCAATAAACTAAGTACGGACAAATGATTATTATCTACAAATAAATAAACTGTTTGGCGGTGCCGGAGTCCACGAAGCTCTTAACTAGACTGTTACACAAGTAAATTACAAAACGATATGATTTCCCATTCTTTCAGTCTTCGCAGTTTGTAGAGTTCCAACTATAATCCAACAACTATGTATCTTAGATTGCTTTTCATTATAACATTATAACTTTTAAAACTATTTACAACATCACTAAGTTACATAACAATTTCGATTAGAAATTGCAACTAAGCTAAATAATTCTAACAAAATTGTAAAAAATAGTATCAAAGCGTAAACAGAACAATACGTTTCCGATCGAAGAAAAATAATAAATATTAAAATAACCGTATATTATAATAATGTATGGACTACGCTAGTCTATTAAATATACGCTATTTAAAATTTTTACGATTCGTCAATAATAACAATTTTCGAATCTAATATACATAAGACGGCTACGAGTTTCTACAATTTAAAAATTGAAACGGTATAACTTTATTTGCTTTTTTCTTTTTCCGCCTGCGCCGCTAGTTTCGCTTCTTTTTTGGCTTTTTTCTTTTCTTCCTTCGCTAGCAACTTCGCTTGTCTCTCCTCTTCTTTGGCTAACAACTTAGCTTGTCTTTCTTCTTCTTTAGCTTGTTGTTTGGCTTCCTTTTTCGCTTCTTTCTCTGCTTTTAATCTTAATTTTTCTTCTTTTTTCCTTTCTGCGATTTCATTTTTTCTGTTGTCACTACTTTCATCTTTTTTGTTCTTGTCGTCGTGTTTCGTTTTTTCTTCGTCTTTCTTCTTTTTGTCATCTTTCTTTGATTTCGATTTGGGGTTATCTTTTTTCCGTTCAGTCTCTTTGCTTTGATCTCTGGACGGGGGCGGATCTTCGTTATTCGATGGTTTCAGAGGCCGGAAAAAGTGTTGCTTGTCGTTTTGCGGTGAAGTTTCTAGCTGTGTTACGATTTTCTGGGCACATCTGTCAACATAAAAGAACTGTTGTAAGAATCAAGTTTGAAATCTTTACAACGTAGTCTCATTTTAAAAGGTTATTAATGCTAATTGCCTTATCCTAGTAGAAGTAGAGGCAACTGCGGCAGCACTTTCTCGTCTCCCCTCTCGGAATTCCCTCTGGAACTCTCGTATAGGTGGTAGCCGACCGGAGGGCTCGCCTGCCGGTCCTCCTGTGTAACTGTGAACTTGGTACTCTTGAAGTCGAGCCTAGAAAGAAAACAAACAACATTTATTGCCGAAAGCATATGTGCCTAAAATTACTAGATTTAATATTTGTTCATGTATAATGTAGATGACGTTAACGGTAATATGTTTCTCTTGTTGACCTTCGCAATATTCAAGTATTAGGTGCGTGGCTGTGCGAAAAAAGGTGTGATTATAATATGCTAAATGTTACATAAATATCTTTATGACGTCCATATTTTTTTCCTGGTAAATAATATTATATGTACTTAGCTTCATGTTTATTATATGCATGCTCTTTTTAAAACTAGCGTGGGTTTGGGTTGATAAGTGTTAGTAATATGAGAAGGTGTGTTACGTTTTAAAAGAAATAAGCCTACGCAACGTTGATTGCTGAACCAGGCACCCGTGCGTTCACAGCCCATAGAATATGCGGTCACAAGACTATCACAATATTTAGTACCTTTTATTTAACCCAGTACCCGTTTAGGGCTATCTGCGACTAGGGTGAGATTGCTAGTTTGCCCTAGGGTAGATGTACGTGAGACCATGGGTGATATTCCTAAGGCACCACGTAGCTGCCAATCAAACCTATGCAAAAACGGCTTGCATCGCCCTTTTATTTATGCCGCTCTGAGCAACCGCTGAATGGCATCTTACCTTACAGCGTTGCTGATCTAATTATTTTCTACCGTCAGTGCAACGTGCATCTTATAATTAAGGTTTACGGCTGCTTCTTCTACTTTTATGTAACACCTGTATAACGTTATTACCTTCATGCTATGATGCTGCGAGCGGCGCAAGGAGTTGGAGGCGGGTTGCCGCGGCCGGGGCGGCGTGGAGGCCTGGGGCGCCCGGGGTATTGCACCTAGACACGCACCCCCGCACTTAGCTCCGCCACACAGCTTCGTGGAACACGCGCTCGCCACGTTACCACCGCTGTTGGACGACACGGAAGACACTCCTGGAATTATTAAAGCACCAGTAAATTAGTTATTTCTGGCTAGTAAAGTACAGTCTGATGAATGGCAACAGCATCAACAGCTTGAGCAACTACGTTTGATCCAGTCTCAGTTTAAGCACACCTATCAATAATGTATCTTTTCCTTACGTAGGCACCCCAAAATAACGTTAATTTGTAGTTTTTCTGTCTCGTTTAGAAACCTAATCACTGTAGATTCTTCTGAGTGCATGTTTAGACTATCATACCCACGAGTTACATTATATTAGGTAGTTTTTAACTGGTTCTCGTATATATTTACTTTACAACTTTCTGTTAAAAATATAATATATAATATGTGCACCATTTCTTGTAACAGGAAGCAGGAAATTCTATTTCTTGGCATTAGAAAATTATGCAGGCGGAAGTGTTTGATTTATTTATAGATTAATATTGTAATAAATATTCAGATTATTGTAGGACATGTAGAGATCATTTGAATTAACCTTTATTGTGGCGTACGCAACCACATATATTAACTATCCATATTAGTTTTAAATCAAGACATTCTTTAACTCAAATTTTTACCGTATTATAGAACTCCCTCCTTTAGTCTTGGGTTTTTAGGACGTCGCGAAAAAGCAATAATAGTGTCAAATAGCAAGTCGACTGTTCCCAGTTGAATCCTATTTTTCATGGTCAGCCTTGTACACTTATTACCACGTACAATACAGTTCCGTTGCCAAACCAGGTTTAAAATACACTGTATTATACCAAGACCAAGTATTTCGATTCCAGCTATGGTTGTATTCTTCCGATCTGGGATGGTGCATAATATAACAAGCTGAAGCGTGCCAAGGATTCCAATAATTCTAGCTGTTAATGTGTCACTGACCTGAGAGGGAAGATTCGCCGCTGGTGACGGAATACAGCGAGGCGGAGGCGGGCACAGATCTGGCGCCGACGGAGTAGCTGGACACCGAGCCCGGCACGCCCCACGACTTGCCGCTGCCGCTCGACACCTGCCGGAGAATACATTGAGTGGTTAATATCTATACCATTACTTAATTATTCGTTTGTATAGAGATAATTAAATATCCTTTGGGAGTGCGAAGCTTGAATCTTGTCTTGTGTCGTAGCTATCAGAAACTATGAGAGACTTTTCGGTCTCGAAAACACCCAGACCCGAAACAAATACCTATGAATCACACACATATTTCTGGGTGCTGCGTCTAACTAATAACGCCACGTAGACAGTCGGTATTATTGTTTTGATCAAAGAGCTTTCAACAACTCAAGCTTACAACTTTCTTTGGAGGCTAAATACATCTGGTATATCCAGAGACTGATGAAGACTTAATGTTGAATGTTGGTGTTGCCTCTACTTTTGGTAATTTTATACCACTGTATAGTAGTGGCGGTACTTCCATACAAGCCCAAAAGCCCGGCTTGCCCTACTTAATACATATATACTAAATTCTGAACGAAACCATTACATTCAATACAAAACAGTAATTACGAAACATCTACCATTTTTGAATTTACCGCGTTCCGTCGCGGCATGGCGCTCTTCAATGAAGCGCGAGCCGAAGCGCCGCGCCGCCCGCGCTGCGCAGTGCGCAACGCATTTAATAAATTCGTTGAACGTAGCTCCACGCATTTTTTAAAAGACGGTACGCGCAAAACATATATCTGCCTTCTTCTCTCTCGTGTGCTTTTACGGGGCTTTTGACAACGCATGCTATCTCTTTCACACTGACGGGTGAAATGCTACACTCTGGCACTACGAATGTATAGCTACAGATATCTATATATAGCAATAAAGTACTAAACCAAAAGCCCAGCTTTTGACCACAGAATTGTTTTGACTGAACATCGTACATTTGAAGGTCGTCATGTGTAACATTATTTGTTAACTAAATTATATTTATTGTTAATAAATTACGTTGGTTCTTTTTTAAAATTATTTAATCATTTTTGAATACAAATAATGAAGTTTTTATATTTATTTCATAAATTATAATTGCATGTTGTAATGTTTATTTTTTCGTTTACTAGCAATACTGTACGATTTACTACTAACTTCATAAGTATTTTGACATTGTGCAATTATTGTAAATAGTTCGGTTGAAGGTTAATTATTCGTTTTTTTAATGTTATTTAAACTTTTTGATACGAAAATGATTTGTATTGTTTCCTGTGATGGTTTTAGTGTGATGGTGAAAGTGTTCATTGCCGTTATAAAGGTAATTTAATTCAATTATATTGAAACTGGCGCGAAAACTACGCCGAGTTTGTGCATTTCTTAAATTCGTGGTAAATCACAAGAGGCATTTTATCGGTTCAGTTTACTTAACTACGTAATTCGATTTCTAAATGCTCCCATTCATATAGGTTATTATATTGAACAGTCGTGTTACATATATATGCTTTTCAAGGGACACTTGTGTATTAGAATGTTTGGATTAATTCTTATGATTTCAATGAGTTTGTGGTCCTTTCACAAGGCATGCTATTACTTGTAATTAAAATTACTTGTAAAAACTTAACCTTAATGTATTTATAACAATTTCTGTCCGCAATTTTGGTTAACTGCGTAGTCAAACACGGGAGCATAGTAGCTATCGTGCTCGTGTAATGCCGGGTATTAAAAGTGCTCAGTAGTTAGTGCATTAAAAAGTTACGGTTGCATGACCGCAGGCTATCTATATTTGTATTACCTAATCCTAATATTGTACAGATTGTGTGGTAGGTCTGCCGCCGCGCCGTAAATTCGATTTCGTCGTTCTTAGTATTTTTTGTCCTTCTAAATAAATATGTATTAAAACTAAAATAATATTGGGCTTGCCCTACTCCAAAACCCTAGGCACGCCACTGCTGTATAGAAGTGCGCTAGGGTCGCTGGTAATGCATTTTATAGACACAGCACAAAGTACTGAACCTGGTCGAGTCAGTTTCAAAGCTGCAGCAACAGGTGTGATGAGAGTCAGTAGTGCTCACCTGCCAACTCTTGCTGGTGACGAGCCGCGGCGCCTGCCGGAGTCTCAGGATCTTGGCGCGGCAGATGACGCATCGCAGCGGCAGCAGGCGCTGGCTCACGGCCATCTGGATGGTCTTCACGAAGCAGCGGCGGCACACCACGCGGTGCCCGCACGGCGACGTCTGCATCGTCGCCTTCGCGTTCACGCAGATCACGCACTGGAATGCACGCTGTATTGTTATTTTTATGTGATATAAAAATGTCTATTGAAATATTTGAGGGAGATCTGTGGCTGATCATTATGTTGATGATAATAAAGATACATAAAAAAAATATACATTTTACATACTCGTATATTTGTGTATGCAATTGATTAGTTGTTAAGTTATGAGATGGTATGTAAAGTACTAAATAATTCATAAATAATTGAAGCTTTAATTGTTCTATATATGTTTCCCTCCTCTATTAGGTAGGGGAGAGTCCTACAGTACCGTCACCTTAAGGTTTATCAGCTAAGAAATCAAAATACCTAAGGTTACATGTTCAATACCTCCTGATACATTTAAAAGAACTATTGTGCTACTCATAAAAATAAAAAAAACAACCAAATCATTTATGAAAATCTGCTTTATTATTATAATTCAAAGATTAGAAAAAATTAAACTTATTAAAATTGTCCTTCAGTACCGGCCACTAAGTTAGTAACCATTATATGACACAATAATCACAAATGTATTGATCGGAAAGCTCTGATATGTTTGCACAGGCTTCATGGACCCAAACCTTACAGTTTCCACATTGTATCCAATCTTCGTCGTGAGATTCAGCACACAAAGGGCAAACTGTCTCTTGTTCAGTCGACTTGTGTGGACGAGGTAGGTTTTCGTTGGTGGTTCGTGTTGTTTTTTTACTGACATCTTTTCCTGATAGTAAACCCTTACCTTTTTTACCTTTTCCTGAAACATTTTTATCTCTTGGTCTAAGGAATTTCATATCTCGCTTAGCAGATTCGACATTTCTTTTATCACCTCTTTTCTCTTCCAGGATCTTTTTGTAAGGGGAACTTGTCATGACATCAATGGTCAGCAATGGACATCTCTTTATTGTTTTTAATAGCACTGATTCTGTCGTTCAATGTACTTCGGGGTACCTGATAGCGTTCTGCGGCGTGACGCGCACTCATCTCGTTATTTAGAACCTTTTCCACAGCTTTATGCATATCTTCCGGATCCCAGGTGCCCTTCTTTTGCTTTGTCAGAACATCGTTTGTGTCCCTAGGCATTTTGAAGTATCTGTAAATAATAAACACCCATTAAAAGTTAACTCAAGGAATGGCCGGTACTGCAGGACAACGCTTTGACCGGTACTGAAGGAAACCGAAAAAAAAAAAAGATTTATTTTAGAGAAAAACTAACGATCAAAATTTGATTTAACATTCGATTTTTAATAGTCATATAAACATTATTTACTTACCTGGAGTTACTTGTTATAATTTGAATCGTTAAACTTTGAAAATCACTAACTGAATTATAATTACGTAACGTACGTTACTCACGCGCAACACAAATCTTCGCGCTGGCAGCAAACCCGTCGCGACAGGTTGACGCCGCGCGGGACATATACTTGCACGAGTGTATCGCTCTAATGTCGGTAAAACTCCTAGCGCCATCAATTATAGGATTATAGAAATTGCAACTGGCCGATACTGGATGCCGGCCGGCACTGGGGGACTCTCCCCTACATTAAAAATATCTATCATTATTTTAAATCGAATAACCATAAATATTATTTCCACCAAATACACATTCACTAATTTTAAACTCCGTTTAATTAACTAAGTAATACTGGTCCCAAAGATGTTAGACATAGATGCTGATATTGATTTTCAGAATGACTATATTATTTGGCATTATTTCGAACATGCAGTACCCTACTATATTGGCTTTAGTTGTATTTAGGTTGTATGTTTTATATTCAGTTCCCGAGGGCGAGGCTTCCACAGGAAATGGACTCCGACTGTACATATCCGGAATAGTTCACATATAAGTTTACCTAAGCGCATGATAACTAACTATAAGTACATGTGTATAGTTATTAGCCGTATAACTTCGAGATTTTCTTGAAATTATATTTGGACGTTTATAAATACACGTCCTTAGATAGTATTACATGTGTACTTCACGATATACATGTTTGTATCTTATAAATAAAAAATAGGTATTTACTATGTATTTATGATGTTGTAAAATAGAATACCTTAGACTTCAATAAAATATTTACAGCCTTATTCATGGACAGTACTAAAACCTATTTTAGTTATTTAATGTTTCGTCCCTTTCGAACGACTTGAATTCAGTTTCGAAGACACAACATTCGATAACTAAAATAGGTTTTAAAACTGTCTATGAATACGACCGTTAGACTTAAGTATTTTTAGTACCTACTTAGTCTTGTCAACTCGCTGTACGAAATCGTAGCGAAACTAATGGCCAAGAATTTTTGACGTAGGTAATAAGGACGAGAAAAAAAGTGCCTGAACCGTGCTTTTTATCACATTACAGTTAGAAAGCCTGTAGACATAAATTCGGTGGAACGTCACGGTATTTTGTAAGATGTCTGAGCAGACTGATTAGTGTCCTTGACACGGGTCGACAATTAATACAGCAAATGTTTTAGACTATGAAATCGTTATTTAATTGTTTTAAATTCTTCATGCAACGTTCATGAGTTTCGGTCATAGTCCATCATGCTAGCCTATAATACGTCTGTAAGTATTTTAAACTGCATTTAAGATTGTGTGATATTTCCGTAAATATCCTACTTATTATGTAATCAGCGGCCTATGGCTATGCTATACGTAGTTCCGGATTTTTTCTACAAATCTACTAACAAATTCACCGAGTCACCTGAGCGACTTGTTATTTTAAGGCAAAATCTATCAATCCAGAGCCAAGACACAATTATTAGTATTACTATTACCAAAGATGGTTAAGTATTATATTTTTTCACTGATAATAAATAAATAAATAAATAAATAATAATAAATACACCCAACAGTCACACACATAGTCCCGACCCCACATTAAGATCAATTAAGTCTTGTGTCGCAGGTATCAGAACTACAAGAGACTTTTCGGTCTCACAAACACCCAGACCCGAAAGAAATATTTGTGGGCCACACAAACATTTCTCTCGGTGCGGGGATCGAACCCGTGGCCTCTCGTTTCACAGCCGGCGTCTAACCAACTGCCCCACGGAGGCTGTCAAATAATAATGAGAACCGAAATGTTAATGAGGCAGCATATTCCTATATAAATAAAAATAGTGTTTCATAATGATATAGCTCGAGGAAAGCTGTGAATGTTTCTTCAACGTATTTTAAAAATACCACAAACTGTACAAACATTACATAACCGCCAAATATTAAAAGACCTTGGACTAGTTACGCACTAACCACCGTAACTTACCCACAAAAAGGCTGAAAACCTAAGAAAATTGATTTGCGTAGTTCTTGTGGCACGTAATATTGATGTAATGACTGCTTTTAAACTCCGTAGCCACTATTTTACAGTGCTTTGCATCTAAAGCATGATTTTTGATGGAATAAAGGCATGATTTTTATTGGATTTTTAAGGTTTTTTTTGGTATAAATGATAGGAATCAGCACGGGCTGGAAATATCTGTTAAAGAATCGCATATTTATTTTTGGCCCTTTCCATTATTAGTGCCTTCGATCAAATATGTGTATATTTGACTAAAGATTAGTGCACTTAGCTTCAAATATATGTTTTTATTTTGTTGAAATTTTTTTTGATTTCAGCTGTTTAAAAACCTTTTTGGGATAGGATAGATCGTAAATAGTCTTTTTCTTGCGCAAAAATTATAATGTATACTTACTTCTTCCTCGGGCGAAGTAGCCAGTTCAGGTTCATTTTCCTCCAGCTTATTGAGCAATTTGTCCTGTAACAAGGAAAAAAGGAGGGTGAGTGGTTATTCTAAGCTCTACATTTATTTTATGGAAATATCCACTCCAAGTCTTGCATATAGTTCACGTAAATTTTTTTTTTTTTATTCCAAGTAACTAACAATCTTTGAATCGTTTTTGTAATTTTTATGTTTGATAATTAGAATATACTTATTAGCATAGTAAGATAATTTTGGACAATTGTTAAAATAATTCACATACTTTTGAAGGATTTTTAAGTTCCGTGTTACTTAGATTTAATTTCTAGCTCTTGAAAAATGTGTGAATTGTCTACTATTCACAAAAAAAGGTCACAATATAATTTACATGTTTGGGAAATATCTAAAAAAAAGAATAACAAAGATTAACCAACACCTTATCTCATTGTCGTCTTGAGCGCGCGCCCCTCTTGCAAGGATCTTCAGTGGCGCATATTGTAATAACACCGAACATTGAAATTGAGGGATTCCCTAGTTATACAGGGTATATCAAGACTGCGACCGAAAACGAAGCCAAGTGGTAGTATTAGTGACTTTAGACACAATGCAATTAAAAATTTCGCAAAAAAAATTTTTTTTCATATTTTTTTTTTATTGTCATATTTGGGTGATAAATACATGGTTTTCCTAAAAAAATGATGTACACCTTTTTATTTTGAAAGACGCAATGGTACGTAAGGGTTTAAATTACTATTTGAAACTAGATATTTACCGCCCAAACACGAACACTTTAAAAAAAAACCAAAAAAATGTATTCGTTTTCGGTTGCAGTCTTGATATACCGATATATAACTTCTCGCTCGTAACGAGACTAATCGAATAGTAGAAACTAGAATGAACCGGAGGAATAAGTGATACGACAGGTTTGCACGTTTCTTCTCATTAGTTATGAGAGATGGATGGAGGCTTAATTAATTATATCTTTGCCTCCCGTCGTTTTCAATCCCCAATTAATTCGAGGTATCTTAATGACCCGTTAACTCCTTTCTTGGATTTATATATCCTATAAAGAATCAAAAATGTTGGAGACCATAACACTGTGGTCTAAACTCTAACTCATTAAACTCCAAAGAGAGAATTGTATTAATATACTATAGGTACAACATACAAAATATTAATATACATATTGTACTTGCATTAAAAATAAACGTGTAATATTTTTTCTAACAGCAGTTGCTAGCCTTGAGAATATTTAAATCAATTTATGTATTAGGATTAGCTTTGGTGCATATAATTTACACGTACGTGTGCTCATAAACATATGATATTATTTAAAACAGTTTAATTGATACTAATTATTTATTTTCAGTCATTAGTGCCCACTGCTGGGCATAGCCCTCTCCCTTGCCTTCCAGATCTTGCGGTCTACCACGTCATATTTTAACCAATAATAAAAAATATATTTTCGCCACTAAAACAATAACATTGATTTATTGTGTCTAAACAGAATTGTACTGTTAAATTAAAGCCTTTCAGATTAATTGTTTTTGAATACTATCGATGTCAAATGTTTCATATCTATCATATCACTTCCATTCATAGTTGTAAGTTGTAACGAATTGACGTAATCGTCAGAACATCAATAAATTATGAATTAACCAGGTGTTATACACGTAATATAATGGTGATAATTTACTGATTTATTTAATGTTATTTTTGGAAACCTTACATACCTATAACAAAACATAAACGGCCTCATTCATAGACATATTTAAAACCTATTAGTTATCAAATGTTTTGTCCCTTTTAAAAGACTTTAGAATTTAGTTCGAGCAAAGAAGACAAAACATTCGATAACTAAAATAGGTTTTAGTCCACATTTGATTAAACATTTAATTTTATTTCTAGGTTTTCTTAGGATAGTGAAACACATGTATTTGAGGCAGTTAATAGTACACCTTATTAAAAAAACATGTATTATGTAGACGTTTATTCTATGTTTATTTACGCACTGTTGTATTTGAATTAAAACCTTGAACATTGTATGTTTTTATAATTCTTTTGAGTAACTAGTTTTTCTGGAGGCTATTGGTAAATACTATAATTAATTTGTGATGCTGATGTCACTTAATCAGCCTATAATGCGAGTGCTCCTGCCAATAGTAAGTATTTGTATTAAATAAATGTTTGGGTTCAGTCGTTTTGGGCTGTGGAATGTGAAATAGAAATGTTACATAATTTGAAAAGAATCTGTCTATAGAGTTTTTACTATTTGAATTTAATGTTTTACATGATTTACCTGGTATAATAGCGAAGATACTTGTGTTCGGCAGAATAAGAGTTTAATAAATGTTTTATTTATGCGATTAATGGCGAGACCAGCATGCTATTCGTCTGATGGTAAGCAATATGACCGCTTATGGACAATAGCAAAACCAAACAACACCATGTATGCTTGGCAATCCACTGCGCTCGCCATCCTGAGACATAAGACGTTAGGTCTCATTATGCCCAGAAGTTACTCTGGCTACAATGTCATCAAACCGGAACACAATAGTCAAATTACATTGCTGTTTGGCGGAAGAAATAGACATTACGATGGTACCTACCCAGGTGGCCTCTCACATATAAGAGACCTACCACCGGTATTATTCTAATTAAATTACGATCGACCTTTCCTGGTTGGTTTTAACCTTTCCGGGAAGTGAGTCGTGCCATTTTCCATCATGCTGCGTTGATACATGTATTGGTGGCTTCACATGCCTTTGAATATTTCGTGAAGGCCGTGCAGTGTAGTATATAAGTACGTCTAACAGTCACTTAAATAGTCCTGACCCCACATGAAGATCCAACTCTGCTGCCATGAGATGAAGAAACTACGAGAAACTTATCGATCTCAAATACAGACTTGAAAAAATTACTTGTTGATCAAATAAACATTTCGGAAATTAAACCTATGGAATCTCGTTTCCCAGCCAGCGTTTTAACAATACATAGTAAATAAATAACAATAAATACACCCAACAGTCACATACATAGTCCTGACCCCACATTAATATCGAGTCTTGTGTCGGGGTATCAGGCACTACGAGATATTCTTTTCGACTTTTCCGTCTCATAAACATCCAGACCCGAAACGAATACCCGTGGTTTACACAAACAATTGTCTCGGTGCGGGAATCGAAACCGCGCCCTCTCGTTTCACAGCTGTCGACTAACCAACTGCGCCACGGAGGTTGTTAACAAGCGGCGAGATGGAGGCTGGTAAATAATATAATGTTAAGCGTTTCCTTAAGTGATATAACAAGTGATAATTAACTATGAATGAACACGCAAGGTGTTTTGATTAATTATCGTTTACTATAACGGTGAAGGAAACATCGAAGGGAAACATAGGAGGCCACAGAAATATATCGGCACTACTAGAACTACTAAGATATGTCCACCAAACCGCACTGTGCCAGCGTGATAGCTTTTATCAATTCTAGAGGAGGCTCGGGATCACCAGTGGGATGAATATTGGCTGATATATATCATATTTTTTATACCTTAGAAGTGTTCGTCTGGGGAACAAACACACTACCAGCCTTGTTATGTCAAGCCCCATCCAGCTAAACTATCACTCATTCATTTATATTCAAAGGACGTCAAACATTACCATGTTCTCAGTTGTTGTATTTAGTGTTTCTTTTAACACGCTTTTATTAGCTTCGCCTGTAAGTATGTATGTATGTAACGGTATCTTTGAAGTCCATTTTTGAGCACTTCAAAACGTCGGATTGACTTGAAATTTTGCATACTTGTCAAGGACCGAATAGGTGAAATCTAGTAAAATGAATGTATTTTAATCCATTATCTAATCATAAACTCATTCATTACCTATCAATTATTTTTTAGTTGGGTCTTTTACTAAAGCGTGTATTTTAGTTTCTTTGTTTTTCCTATATTACCAAGTGATGAACCATAATTTCATTATAAACTGAGAATAAATTGTAGTTTTCCTTAAACAGTGTCGTTTCATGTAAATAGCCACTCACATCTGATAACTTGAAAATGCATAAAATTGTTGTCTTTATATGAAACTGCCAGCACGTGTTACTAGTTACGTGACAGAAGAAATCATGAATACCGAAAATAAACCCGAATTGTAAGGATAACTCTTACACTTATGTCAACTTTTAATAAAATAAAATAAAATACACCCAACAGTCACATACATAGTCCTGACCCCACACTAAGATCGAGTCTTGTGTCGTGGGTATCAGAAACTACGAGAGACTTTTCGGTCTCACAAACACCCAGACCCGAAACAAATACCTGTGGATCACACAAATATTTGTTTCGGTGCGGGGATCGAACCCGCGGCCTCTCGTTTCACAGGCCGGCGTCTAACCAACTGCGCCACGGAGGCTGACTTTTAATGCTAAGGTACTTTGAAAAATTCTGTGGTGGATTTTGGTTTATGTAAAGTTTTGATTGAGAATTGAAGATTGAGGTTTTTTTAATCACGTAGATTGTCAATATTCGATTTTTGTCAGTAGTTATGCTAAGTAATTTAAGAAGTTCGCCGAGGTTATTTCTGTCTCAATAGGTAACAAGGGGCTAGCCAGTCACCTAGCCAGGTATAGGTTCAAGTCCTAGGAAAACATATGAGATTTTTTAAACAGAAAAGCTCACGTATAGAGTTTCTCATGGTTATATATGAACATGACGTTACGTTTAATAATGCGAACAGATGAAATATAATTAATGACACACCCATTATCATACATTTATCTATTTCTCACAAAATAGGACTATGTAAAAGTAAATAACATTGATTTATTTTACAAAATATTTATACGTCTAATACCAGAATATCGTAAATAAAATTATATTTTCAATTTGCGTTGACATTGTCCAAATTTACAGTAATTTAAGCGTGGAAATCAATTCGATGGAGTCGCGACACTTTCGACTTGTTTTTGTCTTGGATTTGCGTAATTATGGCAACCATCGGTGGTTTTATTATTTCATTCAGTTGGCAAATAACCCCTGCACCGATAACAGATCTGATTTGTTTTGTTCCGTATTAAAAAACAGTGTCGGCCGGCCGTGACAGCGCGAGAGATGTGTGTGATTTTAAAAATGCGCGTTCTCATGTAACATTCATATGTATGGATCCCGTGCGTGATTACAGCCGACAAATTGAGTAAACTTTTTTCCTGCCTTAATCAAAGTTTTCCCGCGCAAAATTATTTCGAACCTTGTGTCGAAATGCGTTTGTGTTTTGGAATGCAGTTTTTCAGTTGAAGTGTTATTATTTGGTTGTGTTAAATTAGTTTTAAATTATGGTGGTAGCACCATCGGCTTGTCAGTTGGCATCGTTTTTAATTGGTAAGTTTTTTTTTTATAATTTTTAATTAAAATATTATTTATTGATTTTATTGTTATTGTGTTAGAATGTGGAGATAAATTTTTTTTATTTCACTTCTACTTCATTATAACATCTTCTGTGTTTCTTATATTTTTTATAATTAATTAAATTAAGTTTATAACGCTACTATATCAAGAATTAATGAATAAAATCAATAAAAAATATAAATTGAAATTGTTTCACTATGAAACGATACCTTAATTATTTTTTGGAAGACATTATGGAAAAATTAGTTTTAGCATAGGTATCGTAATTAATGATAAAGCCGGAGACAACATGTATGTTTTACTGTTAATAAAGGCTTTTGATACGGATTAAGGAATCATAATTGATATTTGAAATTCATATTGAATACATATTGAATTTGACAGTCTCCGTGGCGCAGTTGACAGTCTCCGTGGCGCAGTTGGTTAGACGCTGCCTGTGAAACGAGAGGCCGCGGGTTCGATCCCCGCACCGTAACAAATATTTGTGTGATCCACAGGTATTTGTTTCGGGTCTGGGTGTTTGTGAGACCGAAAAGTCTCTCGTAGTTTCTGATACCCACGACACAAGATTCGATCTTAGTGTGGGGTCAGGACTATGTATGTGACTGTTGGGTGTATTTATTTATTTATTTATTTGTAATATTGTTTTTGATTTTCCTTTCATGAAGATTGTAATCCTACTCGATGGTCGCCCGCGACACAGGTTCGCCAAGTGCGGGGGCCGTTGCAAAACATAAATGTACCTACTTAAATGTTTTTGGAAATAAATATCCTTTTTTTTTATAGAATGTGAGGTAGAACGGTTTTATATTAACAGGGGAGATACTAACGGGAAATAGGGCATCACGTCAGCAGGTCGTACTTCAAGTGACTAAATACCCATAATATTATATCCGGTGATATGTTTAATGTGAGTTCTATGTAGATTAGGAAATAATCTTATCAAAATATTGAAATAAAACTATTTTTTACGGATTTTATCGCGATTTGGTTTAATTTTTACATTTTTTAAACCCGAGTCCGCCCCGTGACCACGAAAGCTGTAAAGTAATCGAAACGTCGGGAAGTAAAAAAATGTAAAAATTAAACCAAATCGCGATAAAATCCGTAAAAAATAGTTTTATTTCAATGTGTAACATTCGCGTAAATCTAAGAAACCTTTATCAAAATATTTTTTTTTTAATTTTGATTTCACACCAAATATTATACATTACGTATTCTAATTGACGTGACTAGTCCAGTCATTATATACATTTAAAAGTGAAAATGAACCGAGAAAGCCAAATTTTGGATATCACGTGGGGGGTGGCTAGAAAAGCTTAAGTTCAAATTGTCGACCAAAATAACCTTGTGCAATTTCCGCCATCTTGAAAAAAGGGTTAAATTCAGTTTTTTCATCATAACTTGGTTCCCCGTTGAGATACGAAATTTTTTATAGAATACTTTTTTGTTGCTCTTCTTGCGATCTACAATTAAGGTTCCATGCATTTTTCACGTATCGATCGTCGTTTTCGAGATATCGATCAAAAATATCGATTGTATCCACGCGTCAAAATGGATGGAAAATGGTTCAGGGAATTATTGCAATACAAAAAAAATTCATAAACCAGCCAAATTAGAAATCAAATACTTGAAATTTATTGATGAAATAATTTTTATGCAGCAAACATAATGATTACAAGTGGTAATTTTTTTCACACGTTTTTCGTCGTTTGGATGGTCCTGGCTGTTCAAGTTCCTCCTCCGTAGACTCTTCGAGTCGTGAAACCTCTTCAATCGCAGGAAATGATGTTGTGACGGTCGAAAAATCGTAATCATCGTCATCGTCGTGATCGTCGTTGAATAAAATTTCGACTCTGGCGACATTGTCACATGTCTGTCCACTGCAGTGCAGGCAAATAACGGAGCAATGGATTCCTGCTTTCCTGCAGCCACAAGCAGCTCCACACTTTCCTTTGCATTTGCACGAAATGAGTTTCAAAAGTTCAGGTGGAGCGGGTGCGGCTGTGTTGCAAATTGGTTCGAGCCCGTTATTTGTTTGTCGCCAACCCCATTCTTGAGGATCTTTAAAAATTCCGAGCCACGTTTGTACTTGTAAATATGTCCGGAAAACGTGTTGGCGGACTGCACTTTCCGTTGGTGGGAGTAGTGAAAGATTATTCGTCTTGCTTGTCGTCATTGATTTTGCGAAGCGATGGAATTGCAAAATATCCATCGTCGTGTCCTCTTTACGACCACTATAAAGAGCGATAAGGAACAGCTTTCCCGCGCAAGCTAGCATCTCCGGATCGACCTTTTCTTGCTTGAATAATTCTACCGATGACCGGAGGTTCGGATTCTTCTCGAGGGTGCTGATGAACTTCGACTTTCCAATGTTATATATTTTTGATATCTCGAAAACGACGATCGATACGTGAAAAATGCATGGGACTTTAATTGTAGATCGCGAGAAGAGCAACAAAAAAGTATTCTATAAAAAAATTCGTATCTCAACGGGGAACCAAGTTATGATGAAAAAACTGAATTTAACCCTTTTTTCAAGATGGCGGAAATTGCACAAGGTTATTTTGGTCGACAATTTGAACTTAAGCTTTTCTTGCCATCCCCCACGTAATATCCAAAATTTGGCTTTCTCGGTTCATTTTCATTTATTTCCCGATTTTTCCGACGTAATGACTGGACTAGACGTTATTGTATCGTAACTATACTACATAAACTCACGCCGTTTTCCAGTAGGAGTAGGCAGAGGTGCAACCAGGACACCCACATTTCGCCTGGTATGTCAGTCCCACTATGTGAAAGAGGGCGGACCTATCGCCATATCGGTCACGAATTCCTGGCTCCAAGATGATAATTAATACAACAATCAAATATCACTTTGCCCAACCCGGGACTCGATCCCGAGACCTCAGCTTTGCAACCATACCGTAATAGAACTGCATCACCGAGGCAGTTATGTCATTATTATTTCGGCAATTAATTCATTTCTATATTACTTTTCATAAATCAACCTTGAACACAGTTCCCACATTACATAGAAGGTATTGTCTAGTCTAATTTATGTGGTTGCCGAATTGTTTCCTTGAAAAATGAAGTAACATCGATAAGTATCAAATGATTGCATACTTAAGGCATTTTACTTACCAAATAATATAACAAAATAGCTGTAAAGAATATTTTATGCTGTATTTTAACACTATTTTTTTTGGGGCGTAATACAAATTCATTTACATAATGGATACAATTTTGAAACCGGGTACATATATCAAGACTGCGATCGAAAACGAAGCCAAGTGGTAGTCTTAATGGTTACAAACACAATGCAACTAAAAATTTCGCAAAAAAGGGTACATATCTCTTTTTGATCTTTTTTTTTAAATATTATCGTGTTTGGGTGGTAAATACCTAGTTTTTGCGAAAAAAGCATTTAAAGGATTAACTTCCAGAACAGTGTCTTATTTATTAAACTCGATAATTTGCTATATATAGGGTAATAACCAAAGTGTGTACCTATCATAACACTGCTGCTTAGATGGTTAAAGCCTTTTTAAGGTGGTTTTTGTTATCTATGCTCCACTTTCGATTATCACTTATGCAACTCTTTGGTTTTTACGTTTTTTAAATATTTACGACGTTACATTAAAGTAAATACTGATTTTACTGGGTTTTACAAAATATTGAAATGTTTTTTTTAATTCATTTTAATTTCTGTTGCCTCGAACGTTAAACAATAGTATTTACTACATTTTTTATACCCTTAATTGTAAAACATAATTGTGTTTTGCCAAATTAGTTTTTCATTAAAACAGTAACAAAATTATCCAGTTGCATTTCACATATCCTTAACTGCTTGTAAATAACCATTATATCAAAAATATGGTT
Organism: Deilephila elpenor; assembly: GCA_949752805.1. Taxonomy (NCBI): domain Eukaryota; kingdom Metazoa; phylum Arthropoda; class Insecta; order Lepidoptera; family Sphingidae; genus Deilephila; species Deilephila elpenor. The sequence continues at coordinate 9,370,797 of OX457110.1, read as the reverse complement.
TTAATATTACCTTTAATAACACGGAAATTTAATCCTTATTGTCCTAATACACTATTAAATGCTAATTAATGCATTTGTTATCCTGTCTGACATAATTATTCAGCAATTGACGTCATTATTAAATTGCCAACATATGGTCAGTTTTCTATAACATGATATATTATAATTATAGTAGTATGCACTTGACTGACTCGGTGGCGTAGTTGTATTACGGTACGGTTACAAAGCTGAGGTCTCGGGTTCGAATCCCGGGTCGGGCAAAGTGATATTGGATTTTTCTATTCATTATCAGCCCGGAGTCAGGAATTTGTGCCCGATATGGCGATAGGCTCGCCCCCTATCACATCGTGGGACGGAACATGCAAGGCGAAATGTGGGTGTCCTAGTGGCACCTCTGCCTACCCCTTCGGAGTTAAGGCGTGAGTTTATGTATGTATGTACTTGACGCGCAGGTTTTGATTTATTAAAATTCCATAAACATATTTCCCGCGGAATGAATCTTTTGTGTTACATAGGTGTCAATAACATGGTCTCTCCGTTAATATATTTTGTGGCGTACATACATGCGTAGGGTCAGGTTGTATATACATAGATATATTCCCGAGTGGATAAGCTGAGTTGTTAGTGCCACTCAAAATTTACCAAACTTAATATATGTTTATTGTCACTTATTTTACATACATACATACATAAACTCACGCCTTTATCCTCGAAGGGGTAGGCAGAGGCGCCACTAGGACACCCACATTTCGCCTTGCATGTTCCGTCCCATGATGTGATAGGGGGCGAGCCTATCGCCATATCGGGCACAAATTCCTGACTCCGGGAGTCCGGGCTGATAATGAACAGAAAAATCCAATATCACCCTGCCCGACCCGGGATTCGAACCCGAGACCTCAGCTTTGTAGTCGTACCGCAGTATAACCACGCCACCGAGGCAGTCCACGCCACCGAGGCACTTATTTTATGTACTCGTATATATAAAGGAAATAAATTCCATGGCCTATGGTGTTGCAGATGTTCATAGGCGGCGGTGATCACATACCATCAGGTCCACCGTATGCTCGTTTGCCCCCTATAGTATTAAAAAACGCTTGTTTAGTCGGAGAATCAACAAGACCTCACGATTCTCAGTGTATTATGCGCTCTGCCAAGAGGCCTTTGAAACAACATACATTATTTATAGTTTAATTGGCGTTGTTATGATATAACGCTCTGTCAAACGCAATGCTTACGTCATTCGACAAGGTGGATGGAAAAAAGTTTCATGAATTCCCTGAATACAGGCAGCTCCCAGCAGGTCGCTATGGAAATTAATTATGGAGGCCTGTTCTTAGGCCAGTAATGGACAGGATGTAAATGAAAATTAATGTAACTGTATTATAGAGGTATGTATCAACCGGATTGTCTTTAAAGTTTAAATAAGTACTTGAAATTACATAGATTAATCATTGTATCGCAATGCGCTGATCAGTAACTAATTCAATAATTATTTATTGCTATTGTAAGTAGTGTTTGTTTATCATTACACTGTATTGTGCTTTATTCATTTTCTAATTAGCCATGACTGTGTAAAGTTCAAGTATAACATGTAATACACGTTTAAAGTTACAAGTTTAATTACATATTATTAATATGCAATGGATGTTAATAGAACAGGTACCTATTTGCTACGTTGTATATACTCACTACATACTATTGGCCTGATCGTGATAATTATTTATTTATTTTACACTTTGCACATTTCAATGGTACAGGCGGACTTAATGCCTAAGGGATTTTCTCCCAGTCAACTTTAAA